>JAUEKT010257419.1:0-12709 GCA_031762655.1 Doris verrucosa
ATACACATACAAAGAGTTTCCGACAGTTAAGTTAACCATTTGAACGTCTTATAGCTCGCTTACATTTGCAACCATTGACTCGAAATCTAAGAGTCAAAATAAATTTTGTTCAAATACATTTTATATGATATAGGCCATATCTCTCGCTAGTTCTGACATGAAACTGAGATTATACTATCAGTTGAAAAGAAATTAGTACCTTGGACTAAACAGATTTTTAAGCTCTCCAAAAATTTTGAATGGACTTTAAGCTACATTACTTCATAGTTGCCTACGGTTATGAGGCTATTTCACTCAACCCAGAGGCTATTTTTATTTTAATATCAACAAATTTCTCCGAAATGCCCCAGTTTTCAGAACACTTGAGAATTTCGCTTGTAAAACTGCACAATAAAGCTAACACCTCTCCTTCAGTTGTCAGGCGAGGCTTGAGATGACAATTAAACAAATAAAAGCGGCAAGCAGTCTAAAATAAATCAATTATTTGTTAGTATTGAAAAGAAGGTTGATGCCTTCACAATTTAAACGAAGATCGCTGTGGTCATCCAAGAGTAGTTTATGACAATTACTTTCAGCACAGCTGTACAACACTATCTGCTATGTAGAAACCGGTAATGGCTTGTCAGCACATCTCGTGAGCGCTCAACTGAAGACAGCCACGTCAACCGTTCATAAAACCAGGGTAGGTTTCAGTTTCAAGCCAAATGGAGTTGCTCCTCACAGTTGGACACTGTGGTGGCTGCCGCCAATAAAGAAAATACTGGTCTCTAGACAAGCAGCCCTGGAATGACGAGCCAAACGCCTGGACTCAAACCCCTGTGACTTCTTTTGGTGAAGGCATCTAAAGGGCAGAGTTTATCATGACCCTGTTCCCCTCAACAGTAAAATAAATCAAAAGTAACATCACCCTTGAGGTGCAAAGATTTGTCAAAAACCTTATGCAACATGTGTTTATCTACTTTATCCAGTCGACAGATTAAGAGGACCGTGGTGGTTAATGGGGGATAGGTCATACATCTCCCTTAAAAAACAATTAATGTTAACTATCTAAAAATGATACCTCTCCTTTCATCCTGTTGTTACATGTTGAATGACTTAAAATAGCTGTGTTGTGCAGAAAGACTCTCTCAATTTTCTTTCGAAATCAAATTTCTAGAGATTTCTAAATCCACATCTTCTAATTATTTTTAAACATGCTGAAATTGTCTATCTCACAAGAACTGCTCTTTTGCTGTTTCCAAATATTTTACAAGGTTGAAACTTGAAACTTTGATGTATAAGATGTATACATGAATCATCTAGATATATATTGAAAAGAATTCAGTCCAAAGTTTTAAGGTTATTTAGATTTAAAACGTTTACTTTCATTATTGGTCAACTTTTAATCAAGGCCACTTTAGTTTAAGATAGAACAATATTTTTGTCATATTTAAACAATGATTGACATAAGCACAAAGTCTTCAATAAATAGAATTGTTTGAGAAAATAATGTTAAATCACCATCTTTCTTTAATCCACATCATTTCATCAATTTTCATGTTTCTCACTTCACTGGGAACGGCATGCAGGTAGTGTGTCAGAGCTACAATAGTCCCAGTCTAATTACTTACGGTAAGGCTGAATTTGAAATTTTTTCAAACTAAACTTGCCCACCAATATCACAAGATTTCAATGAAAGTAACATTACCATGCTATGTGGAGAAAAATAAAGCAACGTAAATGTCTAAATCAATATTCTGCACTAACAAAAAGATACTGATGCTTATTGTGCAAATTTATGGCAAGTACGACAGCATTTTGTCAGAACTTAGAAGCAAAGAGGCAGGTGATTCAATTCTGCAAAAGCAGACTTTGAAATCTTGATCTATGTTGGTTAACATCTGAAGCCTATTATTGCCCTAGCTTCTCATGCAACTTTACGTTGAGGAAAGCTTTTAGAACTGCTTCCATCTTTGACTTCCACCATGCTGACAATTGCTTGTCGTCTCAGTTCTCAGGGTGAACGTACAGGAAGCAGCACCTTGCGGTACAAGGGAAAGACAGAAAGGACAGGATAAGACCTTTCACCAGGGAAGTTGAAGTGGCCATGAGCAAAATTTATTTTTATAAAGAAATGGAATAAAAAGGAGGATATAGGCTTAATGTCCTATTGCTAGAAGAATAGCCATAAGCAAACTTACCAGTAAAAAGAACTCCGAGTGTGAAAGAGGCGGAAAAGAATCATGATCTAATTTTACAGCGAGTCCAAAGACTAAATCACAAAGCCATCTTTCAGTTGAAGCCTTCCTCTCACACAGACTTGATAAATACACATTGTCTGAACACAGGAAAACAACAAGAAATCACAGAAAATAAAACTCCAGTATATTACATGGAATATTCATAACATGTTGTTACTTACATTATTTTTATACAACTTATGTATCAACTTGTAGCTTTAGATAAGACAGTCCGTAAGACTTGACTTAGACCGAACACCGTCAATAAGTCGATATTACAAAATAAAGACTAGAGCTACATATTTTTTGGTTGCACTTCAAAAAAAAAAAAAATTTCCGCAAGACCTTGCTAAATCTCATTCCCACTTCTCTCTCACTCCATTTCACACCATGAAGCAGCCAATATCAAGACATAATCTAAAAAGAGGGTATCATATACATTTTTAAGTGATTGTAATAATGTTTAACCCTATAACTGCTAAAAGCCGATAAAATCGGTTTTTGACCGCATGCTGTTTTGAAAATGAGAGCGAGTTTGAAGTTGACAGTCTTCATTGCGATGCAATAAGCAGTGACTCAGCTTCAGATAGATCTAGATCTAGATCCAACTCTTCAAATACAGTCATCATAAGCCATACAAAAGCCTTAGTAGTTAAAAAAAAAACAACCTCAGCTGTTATAGGGTTAAAATGCCTCTAAACTGACAGGAATTTCTCCACTTAAGATAGACGGGAACTGACAGGAGAGTAAGTCTGGTGTTAGTGCAACAGATTACGAAGTGCCTTTGAACACAAAAGAGTATTGTCACCATATTTTATTAAATGCAGAACAACAATGATAACATGAAAGGAGGGGAAGAGCGTTAAGGAAAGTGATCAAAGCTTTCTCTCTTCTACTTTCTCATTCAATGGGCCCCAGTCTCACAAACACACAAGAGTGAAGTAGAAACAAAAAAACAAAAATTATACATGGACTGTTGACATTCTGTGCATACTTTGACCTTAAAGGGCTTATATAATTGACTTCAATCACAGTACAAGATAGTACATAAAAGTATCTTACAGTCATTCAACATTCAATAATTCAAACTCAATAACAGGAGCAAAATATCTATAAATAATTCTTCATAGCACCTATGCACATAGGGAAAGAATGGAAAGTGACAAAAGACAAAAGAGCTTGTCTTATCCAATGTCAAAATATCTGCAAAACAGAAGTTCAAAAGTGCGTTAAGCATTTGTTATACAAGAACGGAACAAACTGCATAAGATCTTGAAAATTTTGCAATCTCTCAAAATCTTAAACTTTTCGTCAAAGTTAATGATGACAGAGAAATGTGGACATGAATGGTGACAGAAAAGCCCCCCACCGACCACTGACACAAACATGGCATAGAAATAGAAACAAGTTTCCAGGATTGGACCTCCCTTGTCCTCAAACTTGACTTGGTGCCGACACTCAGCTTCGCTTGAGTCCCATGACTTTACACACCCATTCTCCGATGGGAATGGTTGAATTTTCGTGTTTCTTTACAAACGGGTGGTTCTGCATGAAGAAATTATATCTGGTAAGTGAGAGTTAACACTAGGTGTAGGAACAAAATTAATGAACAAATAACTTTTTAAAGACTTATCATAAAAGTACGGAAATTTTTTGTTTGTTCATTAATTTACCCACATTATGATAATCTCAAATGTCAAATTGAGTCAGGACAATGTATTGGTGCTAGTTAATGTTAATGTTAGTTCCTTTCTCAAAATTATACATGGATTTTTAGTTTGAATCTCAGCACAAATGCAGACTTCAGTTAATTTAAATTGATTTTCACTATTCTAAAAATAAAGAGCAAATTCTTTAAGAAACTTCTACTGAACTCTATGGACTAAAGGAATTGAATTTTGATATAGATACCAGTATTGGTTGTTTCTTGAAAACCTGATTGTTGTAAGTGAAGGTTCTGATAGGGAGGGACAACTGATCTTTAGCAAGGACATGATATGCTATTTTTGAGGGATTTTCCCTCCAAAAGAGGGACATTCGGCAGCTCTGACATCTAAGACCAGGCCCCCATTACATCAAGCTTTCTAGAATTGGTACCTGCACTGTCGAGCGTCAACATTCTATCCATATCTAAATCTTTAATCGGTACAGCAATGACATTTTTTTCCATTTCTCTGACCGGGTACTCTCTGCTGGTACATATATATACATTAAATCTCAAGTACCCGGTGCATAACACATACAAGTGAAAGGGTAAAAGTAATCTAAAAGAAAATAGCAAGGTGAAACAAAAGAGAAAAAAGGAAGATAAAAGACAAAATAAAGATGATAAGCTGGCAAAACTCATATTCATTTCATAATTTTTGTTCTTCCCTTCCTGCTATGATGTGATGTTAATGCAATAATGTCACGACATTTAGCTGTCAAATCATTCAACACAATTGATGAGAAATTCAGAAAACAGTAGCACTCTGTTTGGCTATTAACATCTAATGAAACACAGAAGAATAAAGAAGGCAAAAATAATGTCCCCCAAGGAAATACCATCAAGGAATTAGAGTAAAAGATCTGCTTTCAGATAGTGAGAGAGGTAAACAAAAGAGAACGATAGAGAGCCACGTCTAATGGACGCAACCAATCATGATGATGATAATGAGCATTCCTGTTTAAATTGAGATGTATAAGTCTGACTCATAGTATAGGGGCCAAAAGGTATACTGCAATAACTAAACCTCCATACATACCATAAGTGAATCGAGATCTGCTCTGTCTGAGGGGTTTTTCTTCAGGCTGAAATGAGAAAGAGTTTCGGATATACAGGGGCATGTAATGTAAAGGCTTGGTTAATGGACAGTCGCAAAATGGATACATTGTCAGATGAAGAAGAGAGGTTGCCAAAGAGGAAATGAAGTCTCTTCAATAAATCCCTGACCTCTATACAGTCAATACTAATAATAATAAATTAGATGAAGACATGATTTACACTGAGAATATCATCTCAAAGCAAAAAAACACACCCCAAAACAAACAAAAAACCCATGAAAAAACTCGGCAACACTGATCACCAAGTCCCAGGTCGTGCACCGCAAGACCCAAGCAAGATTTTCTTCTGTCATTTATGTGCCAAAGTAGTCAGGCCCTCTAAATAACAAATAACCAGGATAGCATTTAAAAGAAATCGGTGCTAAAACACCAGCTCTATGAGCCAATACTATGCAATAATAGAAATAAACAGACTTTCCCCATGTAATCTGAAGGAAATATTCTAGTGGATTTTATATAAAATTGTGTGATTTGGTTAAACGAAATGTTAGAGAATCCTTTCTTACAACTAAAGCACTAAATTTATTACTTCAGATGTAAAAGGTATTATCAAGTAAATAGTACTATGCTGTCACACGCCTATTACATGTTAACAATTGACTTACGTCAGTCGCATGTGAAATTTTTGGAAGCCTGTTTTTAGAGCCTGTAGTGGTTATTATAAATGTGATTGACTGAAGCTCCATAAGGATAAAAACCATATTAACGCCCGACACCGACGGTTTGGATGACCATACTGACGCCCGACATTCTGTGTCGTCCCCGATATGGTCACCCAAACCGTTTTTGTTACCTTTCGTTACTAAAAAGACAGTGCGCATTCTTTTGTACCCGAAGACGGTCTGGCTGACCGTCGGTGTCGCACGTTAATATGGTTCTAGCCTAAGAATGCACACAATTGGTGGACAAGCCTTACATAGCCTCACTCCCTCCTCAGTAGAACCTTCAGTAAATAAGGGGAGGAAACTAAATATAAAAATGTCACCTTCGAAACGGAATGAAACAAAAGGAAAACCTCCAAGTGAGATTTACATTAAATAAGTGAAAGGAATGAAGAAGTCGAAAAAGACATTGTTAATATCAATGACATAACTTTGATGTAACAGAATGTTATTTTCACAACATACAGGAGGAAAACATACCATCGGTCAACAAAATCCACAAATTCATCTGAGAACCTTCCTTTTGGCAGCGTAGGGGGAGGCTGGAAGACAAAAAACCTCACAATGAGTCCTTTCAGAAAATTGAAAAAAAGTTGTGACAAAAAGAAAAGGGACTGATAATTTCTAGTATTTTAAAAACTTAGCAAAAAACTGCAAAGAAAGCAAGTTACTATTATTGCAAATGTTTAAGTCTTTACGTTTCAATAAACATACATAGTTTAAACCATATCAACACTCCTCTGAAATTGTACTACGTTTAAAAAATAAACATATTATTAAAAATTATCACAGCACTAAAATTCAGTTCAAATCTATACTTCTGTTGTTTTTTTTATGTACATTTCATAAAGTCAGGGGCATGATAAACACCTGGAAGAAAAGGACAGTACTCTCCCTCTCCCATTCCCTTTACAAGTCAGTTTTGGGGGCTTGTT
Organism: Doris verrucosa; assembly: GCA_031762655.1. Lineage (NCBI taxonomy): Eukaryota > Metazoa > Mollusca > Gastropoda > Nudibranchia > Dorididae > Doris > Doris verrucosa. The sequence goes on from JAUEKT010257419.1 coordinate 6,640, forward strand.
CTTGTGTTGTTATTGAGTTGCTGTGGTATTTTTCATTGTTCCATTTACATTGATTTCATTGACACTTTTGGGATTTATAAGATCTTAAAGCAAGATAAAAAGAAGAGAATTTAAAGTATGATAGAAACATCCAAAACCTACCAGGAGCACAATCCAACGATCACATTATGAATGACTAACGTATATGTGACGGCACAGGAAAACCAGTCGCAAAAGCCAATTTTTGGCATCTGACAAGGCCACTAGTGTTATTTTAGTTTTACTCATCTTACTCAGTACAAGAAATCTCCACTTAATTTAACATCTGTAAATTGACAAATGGGATATATCGACAAAGATGTACAGTCCCAACTTTCTTCTTCTACACTGTTGTTTAAAATCTCTTAATTCGACATGAAGTTGCCAACCGCTCCTCCTATTTCCACACTTTTTCAACCTGTTCCACGCGCGTGTTGATGATTAGCCAGATTAGTCAAACAGAACACAAAGCACCATCCGCTCTGCAGATTTGGTCACCTAGGGCCCCATCATACGGCAGCTAATCTAGGCATAGATTGTATGTGGATATATGTGACGTCCACCATATCTCATTTCGACACTGAGCCACCCTTTAAAACAAAATACAAAATTTAAAATTTTGCCTCTTTTTCTTTGTTTTTAACTTCCACCCACATCCCCCTTAATTTGATATATTCTTAACTTGACATGTAGCTAATATGATCCCTTACAGGTTAAATTACAAGGTTTACACTGTGTTTCGCTTTTAAATTTTATTTGGAGATCTCAAATACAAGGTGACTTATTGTAATTGGAAGGGAACGAATACCAACAAGTTTCAATTTGATTAACAATGATTTTAAGTTGATTATAGCAGGGAGCAAATAATACCATCGCCCCAGCATTATTCTGGCGTACCTCCTTACCAAATCAATTAGAACACAACAAAACAATTCTGACAAGACGCTCTGTTGAGTGTCCTCACAAGGAATACAAATCAATCATCTTTAAAGACTTGATCTCAAACAATTACTTTTCAGATGTGATTAAAAATTTATGAAGATCTCAGGATGTAATTCTCCCTGGATCACAAAAAATGTAAAAATCGAACTTGTACCATGTTTCAGTAATAGAGCAAAATGATTTGTAGTGACTTGAGATTGATTTTCTTCCACCCCCACACACTTATGAGGATGAAAATTTTATTATTTTAAGAGTGGATGGTTTGAAGATGAATTACTAATACCAGAGCCGCCTAGCAAAATGTACATGAGTATGTATCTATCTATAAATGAACGAGAAGTCCTACATTCTTGAAATTGACTTTTACTGTTTAATAATGAAATCAAGACAGAAGAAAAAAGTAGAAAACCACTACCTCTTTCAAATATTCTCCCTGACTAAATCTCCTTCAGCAATACCAATGTTACTGTTTACAAATCTCACACAGTCAAAGCCTCTTTCCTATTTCTAGTGACGCGCACACACATCTGCCAACCATTTCATATCCAAATCCAGATTCCATTAGAAATTATCTTGATTTTCACGCCTTTCATGAAGTTATGAAAGGTCAGCACAACAAAAAGGGGGTGGTAGGTAGGGGGAGGGGGGGGGTGGGATAAAGAGAGAATTTTTCGATCTTTGCTCTCCCGAGGTTTCATTTCATTCAGGCTTGAGGCAATGTATCTATTTGACTGTCAGGCACCTATTGCTACATCTACAGAACTTGTCGGTTTTGGAATCATTATTCTTTCATCTCAATCTGATTGCCTTTACCAGTTAGTATCAAGAACTGTACTGATATGGCCGAATGATCCGCTTTCTTTGGGTGGCTTTACCAAATGTTTGGCAGCCCACGTGTTGACTACTAAATGACTGCTATTCCATGTGCAGAGTTGCAGAAACCAATTTAAATATACATTTCCTATGGCTCTAGATGTTGATCGTGAGTAAGGGGGAGATATGAATAAGAAAAAAAATTAAAACAAGATGAGAATTTTGAAGTCTGAAGATGTGCAGCCTACAGTTTTTGTTAAACAATGCTTGGCAGCTGTGCATACATTGTAAACACGTACACACTTATGAAAACAGTGACACAAACACACTTCTACTGCAACAAATAAATTAAGAAAACAAAAGCGACGACACTTGCAATGACTACTGCAGATAAGAGAGAGGCACAACACTGAATATCCATGCTCAGCAAAGGGTAGGAGACAAAATCTATAGGGGAAGGACAAAACTTTTACATTAAAAAACAAAAGGCAACAGAGCAAAAGACAAAGAAACGTTGAAGGTTGAAGTACTTCGATTATTCTTTGGGATACAAGAATTGACCAATGCATTCTTAAACTGAAATAATATGTGATATTGTAGTTCATGCTCTCTGTCTCTCTTTCTCTTCTTCCTCAGTAGCGTAAAATTGTCCAGATTTCCTCCAATTGGCATTTGACAATTTCCATCTTCTTATGGCTCCTACCTAGGCAGACTTATATTTAAATTAAAATATGTCAATGAGAAATGTAAATGTTAGATGGTATTAAATTTTCTCTCGTTTCACTTCTATTCAAAGTATTAGACACACACTCTACGTTATGCTGATAACCAATCAATATCACTTTTGTTAGGAGGGTAAAAGAAAGGCAACAGAAAACTGTGTAACACTGGTCTACATTTTCATCATTCCCTGACAAAAACACACAATGCTGTTCCCCAAAAGAACATACAATAAATAGAACAATGAAGTCTTTTCCGTGTAAAGGACAATAAAGTCTTACTTAATGACAACTGGGAGAAGTGAGATGGTCATTTCAATGTAACAATATATCTTATGGCTTATGAGACGTAAATCCTTCAAGAAAAAATAAGACAAATCTGATCATAAAAACAAGATAACCAAAATGAAGTCAATGTGAAAATAAATTGTGCCTTTGTCATCAAGTTTGTGTTAGATATTGGATTTTTTTCTGTCAAATTTATCGGAAGAAATATATGTCTGTAAAGCTTTTAATGAATAAAGGTCTCTGTCACTTTCACCCTGGAATGCCATTCAAATTAATCCTCAATTTTTTAAATTTCAACTAAGAACCTTATATTTCTCACCCAGTTATCTTGGGAGTGAGTTTTTTTTCTCGTCCAGTAAATACCATTCTTAAAATCATTTTTCCTCCACACTCATCGTCATGTTGATGATAAACAAGATGAAGGGTGAAATAAGAATGTGAAAAGGTTAAGATACTGAAATAACAGACACACAAGAAGAAAACAAAAGATTCAGGAGACCAAACACAAACAGACAGACAGTCATATATTCTCAAAACAAGGCAGAAATGAAGGAAGTAAGAAACTCAACAGAAAAGTTGACCTAACTTTTTGGAGGAAGGGTGCTGAAAACTTCTTTTGGTTTTTTCAATACAAAGAAATCTTTGTCTTAACTAAACCCCACAGAATTTGTTCCCATTGACAAATAAATTCCCTTTAATTGTATTTTTGATACGAGTTACACTTTTCTTTTTCTTCTCTTCGAATATAATACTATACATGCAAAGACTGTACAGCGTCGAAAAAGTTGAGGGGACAGGATTTTTGAAATCCTTGCCCCTTATTCACAATCCTATCTGAACTACAAGAGGCTATTTACATGTATTTATTGTATTGACCACTGTGACGGTTCATACAATCACTATCAAAATGCAATCGTAAATCATCATAAAGCGCGGTTAAATCATGGATATGACCACTATATAAATGCCTTCTTTATATGACCAGTAGCTTACTTTCACTTTTGTTCCCTGACATAGATTTGATAACAACACTATGTGTGATGTGTGTGCCTGGACGTGTGAGAACATTGATAAGACAGGGGGGAAAATTTGCAGGCACAAGATGCACATTTATTCTAATCTTGTTAAGGCACCCATTCACACTATCCAGCTTTTAATTTTTAAACCATGATTGCGTAATTATCTATGACACTCAAAGCCACCTTCTCATGTTACTTGCTATTCATCTACGCTTGCATTCACCCTGTGTGTGATATGCGGTGATTTCATGTTTTTTGTTTGTTTCACAATTATCCTACCAAGCCTTTTCAGTTATCTCAGGGTGAATAAAAAAAAAAAGGAATACAGTGAGAGGGGGAAGGGGAAACAATATGTAGCACTAACAGCTACAAATGCCTACTGCTTATAATTCATAAAACACTTATCCCCCAAGTGTCAAAAGGCTGTAAATACATAGATTGTACACAACTACTGTCTCAAATAAACACACACACTCACACCAACAGACAAAGCAGCATGCTAAAGAGATGGGTCAAAAGGTCAAATGACCCGCTATACTATAAAGACAGTACCCCCAAACCCCAAAGCTACACCTTGTACACACAACATGACTTGCCCTCCGCTAGTCTAAACTTTTTGTCACTCAGCTCATGGGGCTGGAGCTTATCCCAGTCTCAATAGCATGCAGCACACAGTGACATATGTAAACTGTCACTTCCTGCAAAGCAGGGTTTCTGACTATCAATAGAGCTTCCTACCATTCACATAATGTAGAGTCATTACTACTCAAAACAGCTGTTCATTCAATACTCTTTGTTTAAAATTCCTCATTCCCTGGGTGCTCAAAATGAAAGGAAAATCGTACACATTACAAGCAAATGGTGGAGGCGCTAGACACAAAACCAGCCATGTGTACACCACTCTGTGCATCATGACTTTCTATTAAATGCAGTTTTGAGTATTTTAAGGAATAATAAAGCATTCACATTTAACTATTATCGCAACCCTCATTTGGGAAATTTAAACAACCCATTTTGAGGTCACATTCCTCATTTTGATGTTTGCAATTTCTCATAGTTAAGTAGTCAGTCCAGGTAGGAATCTCTGCATCAAATAGAAACCCGCCTTTCATCATTCACTAGATAAGATGTTTAAGGCATTTGTCAACCCTAAGGTTTCAGCGGTAAATCAATGGAAGCTATCACACAAACGTCTGACAAAATCAAGACTCAGACTCTGGTTATTATAAAATGTCCAAGCTCAACTCCTGGTATATGTCTTGTACATGTATTATCACTAGTGAATGAAATTATATAAACACTCGAGAACGGCATTTATTTTTCCCCTTCCAATGCACTTTTATCTTTCAACCCGACTTCATTCAATGTTTATAAGAGAAAGAGTATCTTGACATATACTTCAGACAAGGAAAATAGATGGTTTTGTTTTTCCATGTCTGAGAGTAGAAGGGAAAAAGAAAGAAGAAAAAAACCCAACTGATTTGCCTGCATTAATGCTGTTACTTGAGACACAATGCACAAAAGGCTATAGACAAATCTTTATTGATGCTAACAGACTGTACTAAATTTTCCCCCTTGCAGTTATGGATTTTTTTTCAAGGCGTTGCCAATTATCTTCCCACTGCTACAATTTAATGGTACACTTATTGAGTTTTCCATTCAGTGGAACCCACACCCCCACCCCCCACACTCGAATTGCTTTATATAAATGTAAGAAGTGTAAAAGATTTGTTTGTTCACTTGACAGCAACAGCCATTTGCAGAGAACCCTGGATGGAATAAAGAGAATGCAGCCTGATGAAAGAATTGAGAAAAAAAAAGAAGCAACTAAAAACATAGAAGTAGAACCTACCAGTACCACAAATCTATTCTTGCTCTTCCATCTGGATCATTTGTGCATACACAATGATACACAAACTCACCCTTTTTCCACAAACACATAAACATTCATTCAAACATGATGACATAAATAGAACCAAACATACATGCACACTTACGTACATAATATGGTGCCACATACATTCACACAGACAATTACACCTACACTTCCATCCACACAAAAATAAAGCCAAATATACATCACTTCAAATAAATTGAATTGCGTGACACTCGGAATCAATTTTAACACATCCACTTGGAGCTTCCCCGGTGAGTCAGATGAAAAAAAGCATGCAATGAAACATGAAACAAGGACTCTTTCTGCCTCACAAGTAATGTAAGGTCATGCTAACGAGATCATTAGATGGGAGACTGCTTTTGTATTATCATCAT
>JAUEKT010257530.1:0-12708 GCA_031762655.1 Doris verrucosa
GGCCCCCTCCCCCAAAAACAGAATCCTACAACTACAATAACTGCAACTGTCCATTTCATCTCTATGCCTGATATGTCCATGATTGCAAAGCCTTCCTCGTCGTGGAAGATGATACTACCTTCATGCCCACCAATGGACGGGATTAAGGCCTGGCAGCAAAAACAAAAAACAAAAACAACCAACAACAAAAGAACAACAAACAAACAAACAAAAACAAAAACAACAATACAAAAACAAAAAAAAAGAAAATAACTGACAGTAAAAGTATAATAAAATAACAACAAAATTGCACAAATAATAACACTTTGAGTCTACCGTCTGTTGGGTTTGCAAATGTCTGATTCTGATATCTTCCTCGTGCAACGGCACACGTCCACACCCCTCCTTCCCAGCCAGCACTCAACGCCAGTGATGACCTCCAAGCAGCTCGTCCAACTCCAAGTCCACATCATACAAACATCACCGACATCAGCACCATCAACACAAACAACTCCAGCGCTTCACCACTAATCATGGCCACCACTTCAGAGACGCCGTCAAGCGTGACCACTGATGCTGTTGCTGGTGGTGACAGCAACGCTACGACCGCAACGACTGCGCCACCGTCGCAAGGAGCGTACAACGACGAGGATTTGACAATGTGGGTTCCTTACCTGAGTCTGATCTGTCTGGTGGCGGTCCTTCTCACCCTCACCTGTTCCTTCCTGCGTCACCGGAAGCGCGTCATGAAGAGGCGACGCAACATCAGCGATTACCTCGAGCACGACATCGATCTGAATCGCAAACGCCTGTTCGGCATGATGCGGAAGCCGTTCGACGTGTGTCAGGAATCGTTCTCGGCCTCCTCCGTCGATTTTCCGACCAAATCCAGACGCGCGAGTACGTCGGGGTATCAAAATTCGCGTCAGTATTCTCAGTATTCGTACGATTTTCATTTCCCACAGGAGCCGGTTGCTCCTGGTCAGCTAAGGGGTGGATTTCAGCGCCACGAATCGACGATTCATCCGATGCCAGGTGTCGATACCGACGACAGCGGATACAGTAACACCTACGACTACGCGAGTCCGAATCCCAACGTCGTTCCTTCTTCGTGCGGATCTCAGCGACTTTGCCACCATCACTGTATCGTTTCGTGCCCGTTCTGCTGGCGTGCCGTTCAAAACGAGATGGGTCATCTCTTTGACAAAACCCAAGATTATCTTTATCAAAAGCATGAAAACTATCCACCAAATTTCAGATCTCGGAACATCGAAGAAGACGTCGATTCCAGGACGTTCGGAAATGCAGCTTCGAAGCGATTTGAGAATTCGCATCATGATCGAAAACCGATGAGAAACTTACAATCCAATAGCGCACCAGCGATCAGTGGTGATAGTGGCACGGTACGAAAAGGCCATTACAACGATAAAACAATGGATTCGTTGGCTCCACAGTCTTTGAACGGGCCCGGTAGCAGCGGGCCTAAAATCACTACGCGGGAAAATGATTTTTACATGATAAATCAACGCACCGGAGAGGATGAAACAGCCCCAAATTCTCAAGAGCGGAACAGACAAAACGTTTATTCCAATAACTTCCACGGGCATTCAGACACTGACTTCTCTTCCAGCACTGCCAAAAAACCCATCAATCATCAACCTCTGACTCGAAACTCATTACGTCATATCCGGACGGATCCGAACTTATCATCGCAGTCATCTTCTTCCACCTCCGAAATCCCTCCCACCAGGGAACATTCGTATAAACGCTACAAACTGCTGTCCAAAGTAGCCAGACTCAATTTCCCAACAGCTGCAGGAGCCTCGCCTCCTAAATCTCCATCCGCGCCACCAGCAGCGGGCCCCGACGACGAGGCCCGAACCAATCACCATTCGGGCCCGTCTCGTTCCGTGGCTTTCACCAACACGGCTTTCCAGGACCCCAGCTTGCCGTTTCCGTCTCACCCACAGCCAGAAAGCCTGCTGGGAACTGAAGGGGTCATCAACTACGGTTTTCAGTCGGATCTCAGTACGGCTTTCTCCAACGTCTATTCATATTCGAATATTAATATGTATCGTAAGAATAACAAAGCCGATTTAAGCAATAATAAGTATAGTAATGCCATCAACGATCATATCGACGTATCATCGTCTGACGCGGTGACTGGTGACAAACAAAACATCAACGACAAAAACTATTCGGGGGATTCCACGACAACGATCAAACGTAAAAAGAAGAAACATTTTCTGAAAACGCACACCAGGCATTCTGCAGAGGCCTCCTCGGAAACGCTACTGAAAGGGGAGGGAGAAAAAGGTGAATCTTCTTCTTTTTCTTCCTCGTCACAACGAAGACAGTCTCTGCAGTCAACTTTATCTCGACAGCCAAACGTACGGCCAGATCACTGCTTAGATTTGTCCGTCATCGAAGTGGCGAACACCGCCTTTGATCGCATTCCGTCGGCTGGTACCATCAGTAACAATACAAAGTCCTTCAACACCACCAGCAATGATATTAATGTTTGATGCTGTCACGTCCGAAGACTGAAGAGAAGAGTAACGGCAGTCGCAATTTTCATGCCTTTGGATTTGAACTTGAAATTCAGCTCACGTTATACAGTCATGGATCATGTGATAGCGGAGAGTCAGTTGAATTTCAAAGTCTTCGTTTTGGAGAACCATTCTCAATTCGTCAGCCAGTCCACAGGTTGTGGTGTGAGCAAGACCTTAAGGCGACACCCTCTGCAGCCTGAATATTTTCTCCAATTTTGTGGTGAAGTATATTACATCTAGAACTAAATTTTACATTCCATTAAATGACGTAATAACTGAAATGTTTCATAATGTAATTTTACACAATATTCCATTCTCGTTATATATGTCTAAGTGACCGCATTTTAAAATACTCTTTAAGCGTTATTTTTATGACTGTCCCTGCATGCCAGTTTGAGTTAGTAATGTTGAGTCTCTATGTCAGCGCTACGTCATATCATTCATATTTAAATTGAAAGTAGATATATACCGTATGTATTGTTAGGCCGAGACAACGCAAACAGAGTAGAGCGGCCAGCAGGGGTAGCGTGATGACATGGCGCGGCTGTGAGTCGAGCAAGGGCTAAGCAGCAGACCGAGCGATGCCCCCAAAGTGAAACTCAAGGATTGACTGATTGATTGATTGATTGGTGGATTGTTTGTTTGATTGATTGATTGATGATTGATTGATTGATTGATTGATTGATTGATTGATTGATTGACTGAGTGAGTCAATGCAAGTTTGTTTCGCATTCAGATTTTCAGATTCAAGTCTAAATACGACAAACTCTTTAAATGACAAGCTCGATGGAAATAAATATTATAAATCTTAAAGATGTTTTTTTTTTCATCTTCCGTATAAAGATGAAATTAGATAATATATGTGTACATGATTCATCGTTTGCGCAGTGTGAAATTATCAAACGTACGAACGTGCAATGAAAATCATTAAAATTCTATCATCAATATGGAATCAGGCTTTAAACTCAGGTGGGGCTTTGTTTTGTTTTTGTTTTGTTGTTGTTTTTTGTCTTATTATGTTCATAACGATTAGGGCTGGGGGTGGGTTCTCACGAAATGTCACGCCAAGAAATATGTCCATCTCCCCAATGAGTTGTACGTGTATAAAAACATTCTCCGGTTGAAATTAATCGAACAGCTAGCTCTCACAACATGTTTCTTTCTCCATGTATTAATTATTACTAGTCTCAAGTGGTCGTCATTTCCTTGCGTAATGTGCATCTTTGCCTACATTGTTCAATATTTTCCACGTTCAATTTCTGTGGATCTTTTCAGAAGTTTCTTTAGACGTGGATGCATTTTATTGTTTTCCTCATTGACATTAACTTTTCTGTTTTTGACTGCGCAGAGATCTGTCGTTCTTCGTGAATTACAGGTGTAGTGCGCTCGCTCGCTCTCTCTCTCGCTCGCTCTCTCTCTCGCTCACTCTCTCTCTCTCTCCCTCCCCCCCTCTCTCTCTCGCTCTCTCTCTCTCCATCCTTTATCCCATACAGTATCAATCATTACAGTGAAATTCAGAAGGTATCTATTTCTAGGTATTGGACACTGGCTGAACACAGTGAAGCCAACAAGGAGATAATGATGCTTCATATCAACGAGAACGACCAGATCATAATTTGGAGTTTTAATGCATCCACAATCTTTGTGACAATACGATTATGTTCCTGTACTCAATCGAGAGCTATCATCGTATGATAATGATATACGATATATATTTCCCCCCAAAAACATGACAGCTATAGGATACTTCATAATAACTCCCGTCTCGCCTGTCATAGCCCATTCATGTTCTCGAGTATCAATTCTAGCCAGACTCAATATTTCAGGGACATCATATCTGTATAACTTTTGATCTACAAATAATATAGTCTCTTTTTTTCTTCTTCTTACACATTTAAAATGTTCTTAAAAGTCAGATCAAGGCCTCAATGACAATGTGTCGAGTTGTCGCAATAGCTACAGCTACGTGTATAACATAAATCATGTAATACAGTGCTGTGCAAAAGCCCGCCTACCACTGTTAACCACCCTCCCTTCTCGCTACTCACATGATAGAGAAACAATATGTAAAATACCCTCTTCGATGCCCTTTCAAAAAGATTTTCTTCCAATTTGAACAACACCCTTGCCATAATGAATGATTTGAAATCTATATGCAAGGTGTGGTTATATTCAGTGACCTCTTAACAAAGCCTTAGGCGTACAAAGTTGTACAAAGTTGGGCTAACTCGTTCTAATATACAAAGATGATGAAACTAGCGGCCATAGAGGCATAGTAGCAATATGGGTCCTTCATGATATCTTGATCTAGCATAGTCGACCTTTGGTTAAGTTTCAATTCCTGCCATTGGTCATCAATTAGCGCTATATGTTTCTACAAGATTGAAAGTCTTGTCATGAATATATCCATTCCATTTTAAGACTATCATAAAATGAAAATAATCTTTCAAGTACGCTAGCTTTAAAGAGGTCAAGGAAGTTATATTCCTCTTTGCCCAAAATTGACTAAAATGTTAGTTACGTTAGTTTGAGGTATCACCAAAGATTTATCTCTCAGCAGGCTATTTCATTCCAAAGTCCTCACCTCCCTCGGGAGCAGCGGTAAAGCTGCCTGTTAGGTGCTTCATACTAGCAATCTGACAAGATCGTTCTCTGCAGCTGGGTACTCAATTACATCTGAGTGGGGTAAAGCAATTAAAGTTATTTTCTTGCTCAAGGAAATGCACAATGGTCGTGGACACGGCTCGATCCCAGTACTTCTCAGTCAGCAGTCCGACATTCTAACCACTCGGCCACTGTGCCTCCACAATTCATAGATTCGACCTTAAACAAAGGACAGAGGAAGACACAAAAAGTTCTTTGGCATTGTACTTTTAATCATAAGACTTGACCGCTGCACATGAAACAAAAAAATCATTCCAACACAGCAAGAGTCGAATCAACTGTAATCAATGATATGAGACAAACGAGAAGAATGCGTTATAATTATAAGCAACAAAAGTGAAGTTGTCATTCACCCCCTTGGTTACGAATAGAAAACTTTACAGTAACATTAACAATGTGAATAGCAAGGTTAAACACAACCTGGTCTCCGGAGTAACATGGGTTTTGCTGGAATATATTTAGTCAACTTGTCTGAGCTGCCAAGCTGTCTAAATAAAAATTGTTAAAAGTCAAACAAACAAAAACAAGAGTTCATTATTTGCTATAAATGAAAACTATGGGAGGGAGAAGAAGTAGCATTATTCTAATAATGTGTATCCTCTTCCTTTTTTTTACAAGGAGTTTCTAGACACTGTTTACAAAAGCAAAGCTTAGATTGATTGAAAATGGTAAGATGCCATATTCATGTTAAAAAAGCATACACCTTTTTATTTTTAAATGAGGATAAAAAATAATGACAAAACCAAAACAAAACAAAAAATCAACAAAGAAATAAACATATCCTAAAATATGAAGAATGACTTTCACCCAATCACGTATCCAGTTTGTGAAAACAGTGCTATGACTGTACTGTTACTCTAGCGATGAGCCAAACACTGACGACAGGTACCCCACCAAGGGAGAAAAATTTTAGTGGAAGCATACTTTTTTATGTTTCCTACGTGGTTTATATAACTTGAACTTAAGATATTTTTTTTTAAAAAGGCTTATAACTAAAAATTTAGCAATAGAAAGAATTTGATGAATCAAGAAAGAAGAGCACGGGCAAGTGCAACGCATTTCATAGGTTTTGATCAAATTGTGAGCATTAGAACGGTTTCATGCATGTAAAAACACAACAGATAGATTAACAGGACATGGATATTGTTGGTGCTGACCGCCTAACTACCATTCCAATATGAAATCACGGTGGAAACCCCTTTGATTTAATTCCTTTGGGAATGCCGAGTAAATGTAGAATCTTGTTAGAAACTTTCATCGAGTCAAAAGATGCCAAAAATATGCAAGACTGATAGCAAACACTTAAAATCAATTGATTATGCGGTTGCATCAACTGCTTTATAGAGGGTCTAGCAAGGCAATGAAATAAGAGGACATCTGTCACACATGCTGTGGCAGGAAATCTTAGTCTCATAGATGACTTATTTACAATTGTATCTCGTTATGGTATGGCAATTAGTACAGTTGTGTCTTAAGTAATAAGGCCTATCTAGAGAAGTTGGAGATCCTCAATCTCAGCCCAATCAAAACGAACGCACCAATTTTCAAATTCTGTCAATCTGCCCATAATCACTTCGAGTCAAAGAGATGGAATACCGCAAAGACAAATAATTATAAGACTTAATCTTCACTCTACGATTTCTTTCATTAAAACTATCCATGAATTATCCAACTTGAATTTCTCAGGCGTCCATAGCTTTATGCTGGAAAGTCATGTGAGCGTTATATTGGGACAACTACAAGTCAATGATGTTCTCTGGTTTTTTCCTCATCACTTGCAAGAAGCAATAGCATCATGGAATTTACGGCATCTACCAAAATGGCGATTTCGCCTTTGATTTTAAGTCACAAACCTTTCCATAACAATACAACACAGAGAGCAATTAATCTTACAAGGAGTCTGGTTTCAGTAGCATGACAGAAGTTTGAATTGTGGGCATAGAAGAACTTAATAAAAGCTGGTATCTGAAGCAGATCATCACCATAAACCCACAAAAGCATTGTTCTTTGCGCTTCTCACACATACACAAAAAAAAAAGATTCTTCTCAGGCTAGGCTTAGACTTGGGCCTACTGTGAAGCTGACTTTATACCTGTGGCAGAAAAAGTGGAAACTTTTACCATAAATCAAACTGAAGAACCCTCTGCATTTATCTCTCTTCTTAGTTTATTTTTAACCCTTTGAACCCTGACTATTTTGAAAAAAGTTGACCCCATGACCCTGGCTATTTTTAGCATAAATCGCGTTACTATGGTTCTTATCCCGATATACCAGGATTACGGGATATAGACTCCTAAGAGCTGTCCTGATATATCGGGATTACAGGGTCAATTGAACCCTATTTTGACAAAAGTGGACACCAGACCCTGGCTATTTTTAGCATAATCGTTACTATAGTTCTTATCCCAATATATCGGGATTACGGGATATAGACTCCTGAGAGTTGTCGATATATCGGGATTACGGGTTCAAAGGGTTAAAAGTCAATTTTGATTAAAATGCGTAATAGAATCCAAAGACTGTAGCCAAGTGCCATACTCCTCCATTTGACAGCTGATTATGACACACAGACAGAGACACACACACACACACCCACCTGTCAACCCCGTCACAGGTCACACAGGTTGAAATAGTCGGAATGAGTCATTGGGGGTTGATGAGACGGTAAAGAATGAACAAATCAAAAGGGACGAAAGAAAATCACCTTTTCATCCTCCAATACCCTCGTAGCCAGAAATAACCCCAATCAAATCACATTCAAAGTAGCCAGATGATCCAAAACAACAGAAAACGAGAGAGAAATTACGCGTAAAATTCAAAAAAGCTTCCAAAACCTTTTATGGAAAAGAGAAGAAAAAACCCCCGAACCATATCTATTGTGCCTTGTCTTTTTGAAAAGTCATTACGTGAATAAGTTAAAGACATTATCACGATTATTATTATTATTATTATTATTATTATTATTATTACTATTATGATTATTATTAAGATTATTATTATTATTATTATTATTATTATTATTATTATTATTATTATTATTATTATTTTTATTTTTATGATTGTTGTTATTGTAATCATCACTACTATGATACAGACAGAGCTTAAAAATTCATCCAATCTAGACACAATCCAAGTGAAAGAAAGGGCATCGTAATAGACAAAAAGCCTATAATTTCTGGGTTTGTTCTATATTGTCGCTGTTGCTATTTTTAAAGTAGATCGGCCTTCTCGAAACAAAATGGCATCTTCTCGAAATCTTATCTGGCAACGTCAAGTCACTCATGCATAAATTTTGGGTGAGTAGTAAGTTTCTCTGATTGAATGAATACTGTATGTGGTAAACAATGTGTATTATTAAACATGTTCTTAAAAACATTTTTTCTCGGTATATCTGTCTATAAGAGAGAAAAAAACAAAAGAAAATTTAAAAGTTTAAATAAAGTAACAAACAGCAGATTGAAGTGTCGAGTAGATCCTTGTACAAAAGATGGTTTTCAAATCAACCTAACAAACCCTAAGCCTAGCAGTCACAAAGAAAATTGCAGGAGAAAGAGACAGATAGTGAAAAAGAGAAAGAAAGAGAGAACGAGACAGACAGACAGACAGACATACGGCAAGAAAGAAAGCAACCAACAGAAGCAAGTACAAACACAAGCAAGAGACCCTTTACAAGCCACTTAGCAATAATTCAAAGCAATAAGTATTAGCTATGGGCAAAGCGAAAACAAAATCTCCCAAGAAAAGACAAAAATCACTCGATAACAAAACTCCAAGAAAAGGAGTGAATAAGAAAACGTCGACAAAATAACCACGAATGGGAACAAAACTTCTTAAGCTCAGTAAAAATCCGAGATTGAATCAGTTGAAACTCTGGAGGAAAGTGGAGACATCAGCCGCGTCTCGGCTCATCCAGGCGATGTTGAGGCGGACGTTTTCGATGCTCTGTTGGACGGTACGCTCGGCAGCTGGCACTGGGTTCTCACGGAAGAAAGTCTGAAGACGCCAGAAAAGTAGGTAAAAGAAAGAGTGTTGTAAGTAAAGTGAAAAAAGGTGGCAGCATTGCACATATATCGCAGATTTGCCAAGTTGAACAAAGAATCAGAAACATGTCATCATTGATTTCACAAACTGTCGTGGGCATTATCGAGTTAAAATCATAGCACTAATTCAATGCCAAAATACATTCGTCACTGAAATCAGCATATCGATACTCATAGTAGTTTCTGAAATTTGTCAGCGATGATAAGGATATTGTCATCACCTCATAATGGGGAAAAAAAAATTCAATCCATTTCTCCATAGTTACTAATGTCCCCTACGATAGTATGTGAAATCAATGACAGTTTTACCAAATCGTCAATAATTTTACATGAATATCAAGAGACACTGTTCACAGCTAGCAGTGATTAAATTTACATCAACAACATTTGAACATATGACCATCAAGTTACATCACCATATCAATGATTTCTTAACATCCAAAACTATCTTTCTTATTTTATTTAACAGGCGTTTAAACATAAATACTACTGAAAGTTTTTGTTTTGTTTAAACATGCATAATATATAAGAATACTAATAGGCCTCCTACATAATATACACACACTCTTCATTATGTACAAACTCTGTATCTTCTCCCCCTCTAAATGAAGCTCTGAGTCTGAGCGCATAATCCAACACGTGTCCTGTGGAATGCTTGGATATCATTAGTAAAAGTTATTGTTCTTATTATCATCCTCATTATCATCATCATCAACACCATCATCAGTACTCTGATCAGCGGCCATCAATCATCCATCAGGACAAAAGGTAATCTCACAATCTTATTATATCAATATCAGTAACAAAATCTTTTCATTATCCTTCAATCCATCCTTACCTCAATTTCTTGTGCTTTCTCTTCAGTTGCAAAACTTTCTGTGGTGCTCTGAAAGAGAGAAAGGAGAAAAATGAGAGTCTGCTTGAATAACTCATGTAGCTTTTAAAAAAGCAGCGGTAAAGCCTCCGTATTATGTTTAAACAATTAAAATTTACCAAAGTTTGCCAGATTTTAAACATAATATCTGAAAATTTGTGAAAGTCAATGCGAAACCAAAAAAGCTGAAATTAGAAGGAAAGAAGTAGACATAGCCATACCAGGAGCTTCCGCCATTCACCAGCTCATGAAGACATTGTCTAATTCAATGCAACAGTTAAACAGTTTAAAAAATCAAACTTTTCCCATGATGCTCACCAGTTGCAACAAGACAGTATTGGGTCTAATGTGCCAAAGAAATACTAAAGATAACGCTAATCTTTTTGTCTAAAAAACATTCCTCCCACTCCCCAACCCGGCAAAGAAAACCAAAACAACATGTCAAGCTACATTTTTTCGAATCTCAGGGAATGTCATTTGCTTAATATGAAATTTAAATTTTGTACTTGGCCTTTTTGTTGTTGTTGCATTTCTTTTTACATATATTTTGAACAGAAATACTAACAGAAACAGTAAGGCTTACCTTAACAAGCCTGGAGAGCAAGAAGCCTCCTTCATAGCGGTCGTTGAGGAATTTGAAGTTGTCCTTGACAAACTGCCAGGCCAGGTCCCTCCCTGCCAAGGAGCCCGTGGTGCCAGCGATGACAAAGACGGAGTCCTGCGAACGCACTTTCTCCTGCAACAAGAGAAAGATCTGCCGTTTTATTTTTTTTCAAAAATCACTTTTTTGCATATTTGCATTCTGAATGACAAAACAAATCTTGTGCCGTTGAAAAAAAGTGAAAATTCAATGTGGAACAAAAGATATGGGCAAATGAAATTTCTAAAAGTGCAGTACCGGCCGAGGGAGGGCCTCCGTTTTATTTTAAAATGCAGTACAAGAACAGCACCTGAAATACCGCCCAGTTTTATTTTAAACTGCAGTACAAGCATTGAAACCATCCCACCCGACGCCATGGCATGGCGTGGCAGCAAGCGTCCGAGGTCAGTTGGCCTGGGAACCAATGAGCGACAGCCATTTGACGTAATAAGTGGTCATCGTCGTATGGTGCAGCACTACTCCTACCACTTTGGCACGCCCCACTGGCCCCGCGGGGTTCTTGTACTGCGGTCTTGAGTAAAACGAAAGGCAATTTTGGCTCGTTCGTTTTATTTTAAGCTTAGTACAACCAATAGCCGCTCGTACTGCACTCTTGAGTAAAACGAAGGGCCATGTTGGCTCGCTCGTTTTATTTTGAAATGCAGTACGAGTTATAATAACTTATATCTCATGATCTATAAACGTAGTTTGCACTTTTGATCTGTCATGCCTAGGACATTGTTCTAGTAAGTATGCGTTAAAGGCTTCTAAAGTGGCAGAATGTTGTTCTAACTAGGTGCAGAAATATTCAAATCAGACTCCGACACTTATTCTGAAATGCAATATAGCAGCACTTTCTGGTTTGGTTGTTTGCAATGCAGATATGATGTCTTGACCACAATTATATGTCTGTTTCACACAATTTGTGAACTTTGAAATTTCTTTACCTCTTCATTGCCACAGTACAATACTAAATATGCATCCATAAATCGGGGTGCTCATCTACTTGATATTCACAGCAGAAAAGTAGATCTAGATCTAGAACTAGGGTACACTGTACAATTTTGGACAATTGAGCCAGGCCTAGACTCATTTCCCATAATCATGACAATCCCAGCATCATACTTGCTGTTCTATAGATAAATATAGAATATGAAAGCAAGAATCATTGAGCACAAAGCTATGGTTGTCTTATCTCAACCCTAGACAATTCAATCTCAACCCTAACTCAACCCTAGGCAATTTATATCCTTAACCCAAGTGGTACTATTTCGGCCATGGGGAGCCCCGTGTGAACTTCTCTTCCTGAAACACGCCCAAATTAAATCTAAGAAGAGTCAAAACTCCACTGGGTCCCCATCCCTTTGACATAGTTTTTGACATACGGAGATGGCGAAGTCCAAGACTTTCTTGATGAGCTCCGGATCTTGGACACAGCCTAGAGTCCGGCTGATGCGAACTTTTTCCTCCTGCATGTCGGCTTCGTCATAAAGCTAGAACAAAAGGGAAATGAATGGAAGAGTTGAAAGATTTACATTGGCACACAGAGAGAGGGAGGGGAGAAGGGAACACATGATACGAATTAAATCATTGTCTACACTCAACTTTTCTTTGAACGTTTGTAAGAAAATAAAAGAAAAAATAAAAGCAAACAACAAAATTTTTAAAAATAATTCATATTCAATATTATTAAACATTCAGGCTTGTGGATGTTTTGTTGTTGTGATAAGGATTAGCTTCCCTTATTATACAAGACATGTTCTATCTGGCCAAAGTCGCTAGTGTAAATTCTATGGGAGGCAATAGGGGAATAATAGACAAAGTTATTGAATAGCCCTGAAAGAATAAAGACAGAAAATATGCATGGAAAAATAGACTGAAGAAAATCTTGGCACAAGTGGGGATCGAACCCGCGCCTCTGCGACGGCACCCATCGCCTCGCCACAAAGAGAAAGCGCT
>JAUEKT010257640.1:0-12706 GCA_031762655.1 Doris verrucosa
AAACCTTGGCCCACCCCTCCCCCCCTCTCTCTGTGTTGCAGGATGGTTGCTGGGGGTGTTTTGACGAAGCCCAGAGCCTGAGCAAGCACAGCCTGTCCGTGCTGCTGGACCATGTGCAGAGCATCTTCCAGGCCCTCAAGGCCAGGCATTCCTACATGTACCTGGTGGATGGAACTGAGGTGAGGGTCGAAGCATGGGCATCTTTGGGAATGGGCTCCTTACTGACTTACTTAAGCCCCATAGGTCGAGGAAGAGCAAAGGACATCGACGACTCCCCGCCATTGCACTCTGTTCTGGGCAGGTCTTGCTGCTCTACTCCAGTCGGTGCCCTGCTGCTTTAGCTCAGCTTCAGTATCTTGACTCCCAACTGCTGAGTGGTTGGCCTCTCCCTCTGTTCCCCTGTGAGTTCCAGCTTAGGGCCAGGCATGTGGAGCTGGATGGCGGCTTCCAGAGGGTGTGCCTGATCCAGCCCCACTTCTTTCACATTAAGTGCTGGGCCACTGGCTCCTGTCCCAGTTGCTGCCACAGTTCTTCATTTTTTTGAAAATTGGTTCCTTTTATGGCATTGTCAAAGTGTGTCAGTAGCCACAAAGAGAAAGAGCTTTCTGAACTCAGCCAGTTGCACCCAAAGAGTGTAGCCGGCTCAGTTGGTAGAGCACTTTCTCTTTCTGGCGTTAGGTCTACCTTAGCAACAACAACAACAACAACAACAGCAATAACAGTGTAACAGTTACAGTGTAAAATATAATTCTAGTGCACTATTAATGAAGTATTGTTCAAAGTTTCACAAAAATAATATCTCCACGTATTCTGCTATATATTCTTGGGCATGTCAGAAAATTTCATTGAGATCTAAATAAAAACAAGGCAACGACAGGCATTTCTATTGGATAGGGATGAAAATGTAAAAAACGGTCAAAATCAGCTGGTTCAGTGAGTGTGCAGTCCTCCTGCACAGCTGGTCCATGACCTAGATTCTGCTATGCGAGACTGGGGTAGAATGAGTCAACATGAGGAATGATTTACCTTGCTATGTATATATGAGAGATTTGAATGGGTCAGTTGTGAGTGGTTTGAATGAATGTTTATTTTTCATATTATACTAATATTCCTTTTATTACCTTATTTTACCTTCATGTAACTTTTATTTTACATATTATGATTTATTTATATGGACATTTTATTTGTATGGGCATGTGACAATGCAATTTCCCTTTTAGGGGTTAAGAAGGTTAATTTGAATTTGAATTTAAATTTGAATTGAATTTGCTTACTCCCTCTCAAATGTTGCCAGATCCCCTTGAAGAGGAATGTGGGCCTGTTCATGTGCATGGACACTTCCAACAAGTCCAAGTCGCAGCTGCCCAGCGACATCACCGAGTCGTTCCGCGCCATCTCCCTGCTGAAGCCGGACGTGGGAATGATCATCAAAGCCAAGTGCTCCTCCATGGGCTTCCGGGCCCCGGCTGTGCTGGCCAACCGGCTCAAGATGCTGGCGGAACTTGTCAAGGACCAGCTGTGAGTGACACTGAAATAGTTTAATACTAGGGTGTTGATATGGTGTTTTGTCGTCTTATTATGATGACTCACTTGACTTATGTCCTCTTGCTCCTTCTGAAGTATAGGGCCTCTACAGCAGATCTCTAGTGCACTCTTTTCTGGGCGACAGTGAAATAGGGTGTTTATATTTCATGTTTCGTCCTCTTCTTATATCTGATCGTAAAGAATATCAGTAAAAAAGGGTGTTGAAATTTCATATTTTGTCCTTTTCTTATATCTGATAGTGAAGAATATTAGTGAAATAGGGTGTTGAAATTTCATATTCTGTCATTTTCTTATATCTGATAGTGAAAAATTTAGAGTGAAATAGGGTGTTGAAATTTCATGTTTTGTCCTTTTCTTACATCTGATAGTGAAAAATTTCGAGTGAAATAGGGTGTTGATATTTCGTGTTTTGTCGTTTTCTTATGTCTAATAGTGAAAAATTTAGAGTGAAATAGGTGTTGATATTTCGTGTTTTGTCCTCTTGTTATATCTGATAGTCAAAACTTTTCGAGTGAAATAGGGTGTTGATATTTCGTGTTTTGTCCTCTTGTTATATCTGATAGTGAAAAATTTAGAGTGAAATAGGGTGTTGATATTTCGTGTTTTGTCCTCTTGTTATATCTGATAGCAAAAAATTTAGAGTGAAATAGGGTGTTGATATTTCGTGTTTTGTCCTCTTGTTATATCTGATAGTGAAAAATAACAGTGAAATAGGGTGTTTAAATTTCACGTTTTGTCCTCTTATTATATTAGTTGACTTTCTGCAATAAATCTCTAAAGATCTGAACATTAAATGAACTAACAGAAGCCAAATAGTATCACATTAATACCAGAAAGGTCAGTCTGCACCCTCAAAGTCTCTCTTACACCTCATGCAAAAAGGTTGCAGGTTAAGATTAAAACTGTTTCTTTTTGAAAAAAATGATAGAAAAAAATTAAATTCAAGTGCATGTAAGTGGTACAGATGTCATTTTTTGTATTAGGAGAGAAGTTGCCTCAGCCTGATGGGTTAGGTTCTACAGTTACAGGAATATTATGTTTCTGGTGTTATTAGCTTTAATTTAAATGACGTAATACTTTTACATTGCCCATGGACTTTAATTCACAATACAATGTGCATATTACATTGTCTCCTTCTATTAAATATGGAAGTCATAAACACAAGCTGGAATGTAAAAGTTGAATCACTGTGGAAAACAAATCTTTTTCATCAGGCAAGGATGAACCTGGATATTTCTATGTCTTCCGTTTTTGACTGCTTTTTCATAGGCCGCCCCAAATCCACCACCACTTCACCCCACAATCCCTCATCGGGGCACTCAAGAGGGCATCGCAGAAGAGAAAGAAGGACAGAGATGAAAGAATTGCCGACAGGAAAGACATCAAAGATGAAACATCAAGGTCGGAGAGTCAAAGCTCCGAGGCACCCACCACCCGGACCGGCCAAGCTATGAATGGTAAAAGGCAGTATCTGCTTTTTAAATTTTTTCTTTGACTTTGTTAATTCGTTCACAGTTACTATTCTGTTTCCTTCAGATCAATTCTTTTGCTTGATGCATGAATTTGATAATCGTCACAATATTGTTATTATTTTTGGGAGAGAAATAGCAGTCTCAGTGGACTTACTACAGTGCATATTTATAAAAAAAAAGACAGCTTCTAAAAGTGAATGTTATCTTAAGAATTAAATTTCAATGTAATTTAAGCAATTCATGACATAGTTTAGTTTCCTCCTTTTTAAGTTGGAATCTGTCAACTTCATGCATGGGCCTCTTTGTCATTCCACAGCTTTTCATAAAATCATCACAGCTCTTGAAGCCACTTTTATATTCATCATATCGTCGATGTCATTCTCTTAACATATAACGACAATTTTATCTCAATTTCATTTTTACATTAATTTAAACTATAGTGGATGCAACAGTATTTTTTAAAAAGTCGGAAAACTTAAGGGTGAAGAAAATGTATCATCATGTGGCGTTATTCAACTGTATAAGACATTAAGCTACATCTTTTGGTGCTGTAAATTTATTATTCAGAATGATACATTTTTAGAACTAATACTGTAGTTATACGGTTATAGAATGACACCGACGATATAATGAGGGCCTCTTTAAAAGACAAAGGATATCACTTTTTAAAAATATATATACATACATCTAGATGATTTAGTAAATGATACATTCATTTCTACTTCTTGTTCTATTGCATGTCATTTTGTTAAGTTTTATGCAATGAATGTCAATCGATAGAAAAAATAAAGGTTGGTGTTTAAATATTCACAATTTTTTTGCTTTAAAGACAAGACTATCACAGAGCATTTTTTTGTTAATGTGTTTAAAGTTACTCGTGCGATCCGTAATTAACGTTTAAGTTAAAATCTCTGAGGTAAGTAAGTGAGTGTTGTATTTTGTAGAAGTTCACAATAGCAGTAATATAAATTGAAAAGTAAAAATTCAGCTATCACAGAAATTTAAATTTACTTTGAAGATTTTGTTTTGTTTTTCATGAAATTTTGCATTGTTTCCATTTTTGATTTTCTGCTTTCACACTTTGAACATCAGACGTTCACATTTTCAAATTCTTTGTATCACATACTTTTTGCATGTTCACAACTTCATTTGTTTTTTAAGTCCTGACCAACAAACCTGGGCAAATAGGAGCGATAAGAAAGCCAGGTACGCCGAATCCACTTACGGCTCAGGGTAAACAAGAACACGCTATGGTTTGTGAAACCATAGATGAAATCATTGGCCCACGCTTGACGGCTGAGGTGAGCTTCATCTGACCCTGAAGTTATCATAGAGACTCCAGTTCAAGAAAATCTTTAAACGCATCGATCATTTCTTATATGCTCATTGAGAAGAAAAAAAGAAAAAAGACCATCTGTATCAACTTCTCCCTTAAGAGTTTTGAAATCGATTTTCAATTTCTCTGTGACAGCAATGTGTCGTTTATGGTGATTAAGAGTTATCTGTTTTTGAAGTCTTCCTTTTGTTTAAAAAGAAAAAAAAAATTTTCTCTTTCGTTTTATCTATCTCTATATATTTTATTTATACTCACTGGTACGCGCCAGTCACACAGCAGCAAAAAGTGGAATTTATCATTACTTTTTTCAAGAACCAAAATTTGTTTCAATTTAAAAAGATAAATAAATAAGATAAAATAAACAAATACAAAAGAAAAAGAAGATGAAGGCAAAACAAATATAAGTATGAAAAATCTTGGTATGATATCTTTCATTTAAGTATCTATTTGAATAGTGGTCTCTTGATATGAGAACTCATTCTTTTGTCAGTTTTACTTTCTTTTGGACTACTTTATTTTGGTAGATCATTTTAATAGTAACGTTTTGTGTAATGGTCAACGAAAGTTGTTTTCAATTAAAGAAATTAAAAATTCTTATGAATGCTTCAGGTCATTTTGTGCATTATAACTGTTTTGTTGATAATATTAAAGTTTAAAAGATTACACAAAGCTATTGAGGTAGGCTTCACAAGATCTAGCTTCATCACAAACCACCAATATTTATCACATCCAGCTAATTTTTACAATATTTACATAGATTATTTAACAACTTGTTTTATTCAAAATATTTTAACATCACTCAAGTCCGTTGCAGTGCAGACAGTTTCAAAACCATGAGATCACCATTATGGTGGACGGGATTTTACTTCAAACAAACAAACAAACAAACAAACAAACAAACAAACAAACAAACAAACAAACAAACAAACAATCAAACAAACAAACAAACAAGCAAACAAACAAACACAAAGCTGTTGAATCACTGAGTAAGAGCGGGACTTTCAAATTTTGAAACAAAATATCCCTCATGTATTTCGTTTCACAGAACTACAACCTTTTCAAGAGCATCCTGAAGGATTGTTTCAGCAGCCTTCCCCATCCCGATGCTCAAGGAGGAAAATCATCTGCTAAAGGCCGGAGCTTGTACTCGGCAAAGATGAGAAACGTCGTTTCAGCCAAGGCAGCCCGCAATATCATTGACATTGAGCCTGCACTAGAGAGTAAAGCCACGGAGGCTGGCCTTATGGCTCACAAACCGTGGATTTCCAAGAGTGTGCAGCTCTACTCCTTGTCACAAGTCTACAATGGTACATCAATTTATACTTGCCGTTAACAGATGCTGTGTCGTTAATTTGAGCATTTGATAAGTTCACAAGAATTTTTTAAGAAATTAGATTTTATTGTCAAATGAAAGACATTTGAATCAAACATGTAATTTTAAATAACTCCGAAGTAAAGCAATTGGAGCACATTTTCTTGCTCAAGGAAAATCCGCGATGACCGTGATCAGGAATTGAACCCAATACCTCTCGGTCAGCAATACAACACTCTAAACCACTCAGCCACTGCGTCTCCAGTTATATTAAACATTCATAAGTAATTTTATTATTTTAAATTTCATACGCAATCATCAATTCCCCGTCCCACCCCCTCCCTTCTCCTTCAGGAATCATCGTGGCTGGCCCCCCGGGCAGTGGCAAGTCGACCTGCATCCAGAACATGGTGGATGCCCTGTGCGTGCAGACGCGTGCCATCTCGCGCCAGTCGCACAGCAGCAAGGCCTCCACCACCTCAGAGAGCATGCACAAGCTGCTTCGCATCAATCCACTTGTCGTGGATGACATGGCCCTTATGTTCGGGAGCCTCGGACACAACGAGTGGGTTGATGGAATCATCACCCACGCCATCCGCAAAGCCAATCGGGTAAAAGAGTTTGTGAATTGATTGTGTTAAAAGTTGTAGTTCGATTTCTCTTATTTTAATTTCTCGTAAAAAGTTGAACACTACGATTGTAATATTTTTCGATGTCTGAGCGCAAGAACCAGATATCTACACTTTTGCAGTTTTGAGAAAAATAAAGTTGAAATTTGATTTGAGAAAAATATGATATCTCCAAAACAAAATGAGCTACAAACTTGAATTTTATACTGATCATAGAATAGGTCAATGTGACTCAGAATAGGCCTCGTATGCAGACATCTGACTTTTGCAGTTATCCGATTCTTGCACTCAGCCATCGATTTATCCTTCATGCATATTTGATAGATAAGGAAAATCTGGTCAAAGTTAAAAGATGGACCGATGAGATGTTGTGCTCAAAATATTTGGAAGTGAAAATCTTTGTGCAACTTCTGCTTTTAATGACATTGAGTTCTTTGGTGCTTTATCTCTCAGTCTAGCTTTTATCTGTTTATATAATAACTCTAGAAGAAGTTAAATCATTAATTTAAAGAATCAATCTATTCACTATTTTAACATCTGATTCCTGTTTTGTGAATTAGGTTTGTGAATTGCCTTCAAACAGACCATTAGTCAAATTAATGTGAGAAAGTTAAGCAACATTGTAATATCATTTCAAATGCTATGATTTTTTGCTGGATATAAATTTCATACTTATAACATTTGTTCAGATTTTTTAGATCGTGAATAACAACAGAAATAGTTGTAGATTTAGGCAATGTATTTCCCGTAAAGAGATCTTTACAAGCTTCTAAACCATTGTCATGAGTCCTATTTTAAACTAGTTTTTTCATCTTTGTACACATCGTGATCAGATTAAAGTTATCCTTTCAATAATAAATAATTCTTTTGTAATGCTTATTTTGCTAATTTTCATAGATTAAATTTTATTTTTTTGATAAAATTGAATTCTATTTCATTGTTCGTAGCTCATTTTGTTCATTATGCTGCTTCACCTCTTCAACTGTTGGAATGGGGAGTAATGTTTTTGAAATATTTTTTCCTCCTGAATTTCAGAATATCAGCACTACTTGGATGTGTCTTGATGGTCCTTTAAGCCAAAGCTGGGCTGACAATTTCAACAGCATTTTATCAGGAGACAAGGTTTGTCATTAAATGTCAGCAAAAATAGTTAAGCACTCAAGTAGGAAACTAAGCATAATCATTTATGTGTTCAAGGTTTTATGATAAAAGTTATTTGATTCACCCATCAACAATATTAAGTTGCGTTAAAAAAACAACACACTATGGTTTGTCCATGTTATCTGAGTCATATTTATGGAAAAAATGAAAGCGTTAAAATGATTTCATATGAATCATTAGAATTCTGAAACACTTTATTGTTTTCTATCATTCACAAACATGATAAGAATTCCTGATTATTAATATCACCTTCAATGCATAAAACAGGTGCTTCACTTGAAGAATGGTGACAAGTTGTTCTTGAATGACAACATCATGTTGCTGTTTGAGACAGATGACCTGACCAAAGCATCTCCTAGCACTGTGTCAAGTTGTGTAAGTTGTCGTAAATCTGTCTGATTGTCTCTGATGTGCTAAGTCCTGTCTTATCATCAAAGAAAGAAAGGCAAAAGCAAATTATTAAATTGTTCTCAGTATCAAATTTAGACTCGAATAATGGCTTAGTAAGAAATTGAAAAGAAAAATTATTGTTTGTTATGTAAATAATCTTCTTCATCCCTCATTGACTGTTAGACATTTGAAAAGTTGTGCACAATATTTTAATGAAAACAATATTATAATTTACTTCTGAATGACCATAAATCTATCATATTTGAGGAATTCTGATTAATTCAAGCAAGATATTAAAGGAAATCCATGAGGCCAGTATTTATATTATCTTCACACGACTAATTTTGAGTGGTTGTAACCAGTAGATTGCTATAAAAAGGTTAAATCAATTCTAACACCATCATCACATGTCTGTTTTCAGGGTATTTTGTACATTGATAGAGACGTTGTTGGTTGGAAGCCCATAGTGAAAGCTTGGCTGGATACAAGGTCACAGTTGGAAGTTCATGTAAGATTGTTGTGCAGTTTATTTATCTATTTTTTCTCTATCTCACAGTTGAAATTTTTTGTCTTTCTACTCAATGCCCTCTTACAATCATGTTACAATTTTTTCCTATTATCTTGTAGATGAAATTTCTCACCTTTCTACACACTTTTCTCTCCTCACATTTCCCTCATACAATTATGTTACGATATCTTTTTTGTTATCTGGTAGATGAATTTTTTCACCTTTCTACACACTTTTATCTCCTCACATTTCCTTCATACAGTATTTTCTTGTAGATGGAATTTCTTACCTTTCTACACACTTTTCTCTGCTCACGTTTCCTTCGTACAGTTATGTTACAATTTTTTCTTATCTTGTAGATAAAATTTCTCATCTTTCTACACACTTTTCTCTCCTTAAATTTTCTTCATACAGTTATGTTCAAAAGAAAGTTTGCACTCTAGATTCAAGGTTTTATGAAATTGACGGAATACAGGCTTTTTTCCATATGATTATTATCTGAGTCAAATAATAAATACTTGATATTTCAATATCAAACTTGATGCATCTAACTTTAATAATCTTTTCAAAATTTTGATTGAACGAACATAACATGACAAATTATAAATATTATTAAGAAGGAAAAATGAACTCAAACAAAGAGAAGGAATGCTCAGTTTTATATGCCACAATTTGCCAGTGGTTTTTATTTATATCGCTTCAACGATAGCTAATATACTGTTGGGAACTTTTTGTATTGAAAAGCGAATAATTTTCAAATCCTATGCCCTTTTCTTGAAGGGATTTAGGGCAAGGTTTTATTGCTGAATTTGATATGAGCCCAGTTAATGCATTTTGAGCAGTTGCATGTATATGTGTAGTTATTTGTTTTTTACAAATTGTTCGTTTTTTGCAAGCTCTCTGATGCTGGATGTTAAGAAATTATTGTATTTGATAAAATAGAAAATGTTGAATACATAACAATAACCTATAAATCTTTTGATGAAATAGAAATGGTCTTCCCTACCAGAGATGTTTAAATCGATAAAGCTGATTTCCAAGTGTAATCTTCTTTTTGACACAACTGTATAAGCACTTTCTCATCTGTATTCCTTCACCTAAATCACTTTTCTTCTTCAATCACAAAGCTGTCTATGACTCTGTTATTTCTGTTCTTACATTTCTTATGTGTCTAAACCCTCATTATTGGAGGTGGAGAAGTTGCACAGCAACTATCATTCTGTTGAGCTGTTACTGTATTCATTTTCTTTTTCAAAAAGCACAGCAAAAGTTGTTCAGATTTACTTTCTTATCATTTTGTAAGTTCTCTATGTGGGAAAAAAAAGACAGAAAAAAGAAGAAAAGAAAAAATGGGTTAAAATAACCTTAAAAATGCCTATAATTTATTTTTCATCTGACTGATAGCTTTGAGCTTTGTTTTAAAAAGTTGATTTCTCACCTCAAACTTGATCTTAACTACCCAATTTTCACATGTAAGTGATATTTACCTCCCTCAGTAAAATTCATGAAAGCTGATTTAATTTTGGGTAATTCATGTTTTTCAACCACATTTCTTATTTTATTTAATTCATAATATGTTAATATCGTCTTACCACATAATATTTAATGCTTTCGGCGGAAGTGAATTTGAACATAAAAAAAAACCCTAAAACATTCTCTATTTAAAGACCCATGCACTTACACAATGTTGTTGTTCTGCTTGTCTCCACCCACTTTAAAGGCTAATGAGGATGAGATAGAAGAAGTAAAGTATTGGTGTCTGTCACAGTACATCTGTCATTTAAAATGTCATTTCATGTCCTCGTTTCTTGCATGCTACTTATTATTCATAATATGTAATGTCCACAAATCTTGCATGTCTTAATTGAAGCTTTCCCAATCATATCGTTGTTGATAACATATACTAGCATAAGAGTCTCTTTATTTAATGTCACTTTCATTAGTACGTCTTACCAGTGACGATATATCATTATTCTGACAAAAGAAAACAACCTAAGAAAAAACAACAAAACTTTCGTACATCAGAGATCAGCATGCTTCCCTGTGTTTAAAATCCAGTTCTTTCCAGTGAAATTTCTTTCAATCACAGTTGTATTCTGACTCTCTAGAATGAAAAAAAATGAAACATCTTTCTCCTGAAATACAATTTTACTACTCCACTATTTCAAAATTATTAATCACTCTTTCGTTATTACTGATAATTTTATTTGGTGTATTTGCACTCTCATATTTCTCATATTATAAATGTCTTTGCTTTCATTTTTGTTTTTGTTCTGTAAGTCATCTTTACGTTTATTTTAATGCACCTCTTTA
Source organism: Doris verrucosa (assembly GCA_031762655.1). Lineage (NCBI taxonomy): Eukaryota > Metazoa > Mollusca > Gastropoda > Nudibranchia > Dorididae > Doris > Doris verrucosa. The sequence continues at coordinate 10,667 of JAUEKT010257640.1, forward strand.
ATGTACTTTTTGTAAGTTTGATTTTTTTTTATCTGAGTTGTTATTTTTCAAGGTGATTTGAAAATTGATTTGATTTCAGTTTCTTTTTGTTGTTTATTTTGCATTTGTAAGTACATATTTATTTGAACATTGTTACAATGCAATCTTTGTTAAGCTTACTATTCTGTTTATGAATCATGTAATCACCAAAATTAGTCTCCTCCTTTTTATGCACACAAAAAACCTGTTCGTGTATGACACAACTAAATTCCTTTGTGCCATTTTGATGTTGATGGTTTTTCCTGTGACTGTTTATATGTGGCAATATGGTCTCTTCTTCAAATGACTGTTTCATTATTTTGTTTAGCACTGAAGCAAATTATTGTTCTCTTTCAGTCAACTTTGCTGTTAACATCTGCTCCTAGTTTCATTAAAAAAAACTAAGTATTACTCAAGTGTAATTCCTTTCAAAACTTTTAAATAATGTACATTGTGTATTAATTTCTCTGTATTGATTTGTTACTGTTTAAAACTCCCCTTGTCTGTTTCTTTATCAGGCTTTAAAAAGATCAACTTTCGAAGTTTTCAAAATCTTTTTCCAGAAAACTTTAAACGCTTTCTCAATTAAGATTGTAAGTTTCTTATTTCATGCATGAATCTATGAATTAATTTTTAAAAGATGAAAATGTAACCAAATAACCAAATATCTCCTAAAAATATGTTAATTTATATTTCTTTAATCTAATTAGAATTTCCTGTAATAATGTATTTGCGTAAATGAAAATAATGTTTTTTTCTTTTTTTAGGTGTTGCAAAGAGCATTCCAGAAGACTTTGGACCCAATCATCACATTCGTCCTTACAGAGGCAAAGTGAGTATTGCGATTTTCTTAGTAACCAAGTCATGTGATACATTTTAAAGAAGCATTTTCAGATGTATTATTAATAGAAGATGCTAGTCCCAAGCCGCTGCTTATAGTCATTTGCATTTGAATGACTTGGTAAAATGATGTTTGTTCATCAAACAGATTTTCTTCTCTTGAGTATTAGTTCATTTAACACTCTACTCAACGTGTTTGGTAGACAAGGACAAGTACATGATTTATGACCATTATTTGTGAATATCTCGCTGCCCAGAAATACTACTGCTGTAAGTCAAAACTCTAGAAATTGTGACTTATAGCAGTAGTATTTTCCTAAGGGGAACTAGAGGCAGACTAAAATTAGTGATTTGTTAATATTTACCCATTCCCCTCCCAAGCCCACCCTTGGAAATCAAAACAAGTTAATCAATGCAACGGATTGATGAGAAGATTTTGTTTTCGTGTCCTTTTTCCCAGACCTCGCCTGCAGTTGTGTGAGGTGGGCATGCTGAAGACGTGTCTGGGACTGCTGGCAGCCATGTTGGCAGACAACATCGAGGTTTCCGGGGAGCTGCACATTGAACGCCTCTACCTGTTCTGCTTGATCTGGACTTTTGGCGGCCTGCTGGACCCCAACGACCGCAAGGCTTTCAGCGATTTGTTGACGACTCTGTCCACAGCGTAAGTTTTTTTATCCTTTGTTTTGAACACTTTCATATTTCTTAAATTGTTATTTCTCCGGTGTAGATGAAAACAGAAAAAACCCCAAAACAATGATGTCTCCCATCTTTTTCCATTGCTCTACGACGTTAAAGACTTCTTCAGATCCAGCTCCGTTATTTTCTTGACCTTTATCATTTCAAGTTTATTTTTCTGGGAAAATTATACTGAATAGTAGCATAGAAGGTTTCAAGTCGGGAATTCAAAGTATAGCATTATCTCAACAATCTGATCTCTTTTATTAGCATGTTGATGCATGTTGATATTTTGGAGAAGAACGTAACTACAAATGACTATAAAGCAAAATCTCTAACCCCACCAAGAAAGCCACCAAGGCTATATTTGAAAAATGAAGAGAAAACTTTACATTGTTAAGAACTCAGAGAACATAGATATGTATTTTTATATGGAACAGAGTGTTAAAACTTATGCAAATGGGGGTGGGGGGGGGGGGGGGGGGTACCCCATTGGGAAGTACA
>JAUEKT010257862.1:0-12694 GCA_031762655.1 Doris verrucosa
CTTGCAGCCGCCTGTTAGGCGCGATACAATTTTTGAAAAAGACAAAGACAACACGGTCTTTAACGGCCAGTTACTCATTACACCTGAGTGGGGTGAAGCAATTGGAGTAAATTTTCTTGCTCAAGGAAAATGCACGATGGTCGCGGCTAGGATTCAAACCCGGTACCTCTCGGTGAGCAGTCCGGCGCCCTAACCACCCAGCCACCGTGCTTGTCCCAGGGCCTCAGTGTTGGTGATGTAGTCGGTCCACTGAATTCTGATGATAAGCAGAAAGCGCTGATGGAACATAAATATTCAGGAGACGAACATGGCCTCCGGGCGAAATAAAGATGGAGTTATAGTCCATATTCCCGCGCGACTGCAGGCTCACCTACTGTACATCATTTATCCCCCCAGAAGGCCATTTCATTCTAAGGTCCATCTCAACTCCCTGGGGAGTATACAGTAAAGCAGCCTGTGAGGCGCATCATACTAGCAATCTGACAAGTTATTCCTCTGCCTATAGCCAGGTACTCATCGACACCTGAGTGGGGTGAAGCAATTGGAGTAAATTCTCTTGCTCAAGAAAATAACACGATGGTCGCGCAGGGGTTCAAACACGGTAACTCTCGGTCACCAGTCCAACGCTCTAACCACTGAGCCACCTTGCCCCCAAAGAAATGGAGGTTAACACATTTGTCGCTGTCTGTGTTTTGTGCTATGCACTGTCTACTTGCACCAAGCCCATGTTACCGCATATGGAAAATGGGGGTGTAGTATTATCATGAAAAAAGTAAAATTCCTTCTAGGCCTTAACAGACCAAAAGAGCCAGAGCTTATCCTGGTTTCTGTAACGTTAAGAGGAATAGGTGATAGAAGATCATACCGCCGGAAAGGATGCTAGTCTATAACGTGCTTTACTCCACAACCTTGCTGGTACTCATTTACACCTGAGTCGAGTGAAGGAATTGGAGTAAATTTTCTTGCTCAAGGAAAATCCACGATGATAAAAGATCATCCCCTGGATGGACATGACACTAGTCTTTTGCAGGTTTTACTTCCCAGCCTTTGCTGGTACTCATTTACACCTGAGTTGAGAGAAGCAATGGCAGTCAATTTTCTTGCTCACGAAAAAATCCCCAATGGCTGCAGATGGGATTTGAATTCCATACTTCTCGGTCAGCAGTCCGACGTCGCCACCAATGGGTCTCCATGACATTATTGAGCGTACTATATTATTCACAAACTAGGCCTAGCCTAGCTCTCCGTTGACTTTCAAACTAGGCCTAGCCTAGCTCACCGTGTTTGGGTGCCCCAGTTATAAATGGTTAGCTCTTAAAAGTGCCCTATATATAAATATATCGGTATATAACTGTTAAAATTTACTAAACGGCGATCTGGGCAAAATATCGGGGATTTAAAAACCCTGTTGGCAACGAGGTCAGCCTAATATCCAGACCTGTCCCACACGAGTTCCACAAGGAGAGTTTCCATGTAAAACAAACAAACAATTACAGCATGAACACATTTCTTGGTAAAAGTCACTTAAAGTGACGTTTTATTTATTCCCATTTTTTTTTTCAATCATAAAATTCAATTTTGCATGAGACAGAGTAAATTGGGCTAAAAAAAAGAAAAAAAAAAAGAAAAAAAAGAAAGAAGAAAAAAAAAAAGAAAGAAAAAAGAAAAAAAAAGAAGAAATTCACACATACACAATTAAATCCCCTATTTCCTCCTCCCCTCCCCCTCACCACCCCCACCAAAAAAACAAGCAACCCAAAAGAAAAACAAAACAAAACAAACCCAAAGCACAAAAAAAATATTCTCTAATCCAAAGAACATTTTCATCATTACATCATTAAACTATACACAAGTTAAGGTTCTAAGTATTGTATTGTATTGTTGCATTACCATTTGAAAATTTATATTTCTGCAATTTAAAACAAAATTGGTATATATATATAAGCACAACGACCAACGGCTTTATGCCGGAAATGCTTACCGGGTATATTATTGACTTTTGGCTGAAGATAAGTGACGTAAACGTCCGGGATTTTTTTACTTTCCCCGTTTAGCTTAAGAAATGTCTGAACCCTAGCTTCTATACTTCATCAAGTATTTCAATGCTGACATATCTTCACGTTTACATGTTTTCCACAAACATTTGCGTTCAAAAAATGATTAAATTTGATAGGACTCGGATAACTAAAAAAAAACATTGATAAAAATATACCGTAAGCATTTCTCGCATGGAAACATTAATATCTTTCTCAAATATACAAAGGACGGAACAAAGTCAACAAACGGGCAGCCATGCTTCTCATAATAAAAGTCAAAATATCACAAAGTCAACCTGGTACATTTTTGTACTTTCCCAGCAATACTCGTTCAAAAAATAGACTTTTAGGTTGTTTAAAATTTAACACATCTACATAGAGATAAAACATCTTCTAAACATAACCTTTTCTTTGTTTTCTTCTTCAACAGAAAGAAATGAGTTTACGTCATTTCTCAAAACAAAATTCGACGGCTGAATGCAAGAACTGGATAACTGCAAAAATCAAATATCTGCATACGAGGCATATTTTAGGTCACATTGATCTATTCCATCATCGGTGTAAATTTCAAGTCTGTGTTTGTTTTGGAGATATCATACTTTTCTCAAATCGCATTCAAGAACTGAAAGAAGTGTAAACAAATTTCAACTTCATTTTTCTCAAAATGTCAAAAATATAGATATCTGGTTCTTGCACTCAGACATTGGTATATTCTCTTCATCTAACAAGTCAGGTAATAGTAAGTTCTCCCTTATTGTGACGGGAACGCTGAATAAAATGACAAATTTTTCTGCAAGTATTTGAAAAAAATAAAAACAAAGAATTATAATTGCTTATCAGTAATGACACTTTTTTCTCCTTAAATTTGCTGGCGAATGCTCACCGTTAGAGACAAAGACATTTTTTACCCATTTCTATAGCTTTGCAGGTAAAAGTCAAAGCAAAAACAACTTTCTGTAGATTTACCTATTTTGCGTTGCAAAAATCAATTAAATCAACAACAAAAGTTCAACGTATTTCTTGGCGAAAAAAAAAAAGAAAAATGAGTTGTTTCTTACAATTTTTCCGCTCATACAAAGTGGAGTCATTCAGAAATGTTCATACGAGTTAATAAAGATAAAATCACTGTTGCTCTCAATAATTGGGCAGTAAAAAGATGAAAAATAGATAAAATCAATTTAATTTTTAAAGAGAACTCAAAGTTCAACCACAGCCAGAGAAGTCATTAAGGAAGTAACTCTACTGATAATACTCACATTTTTCTGTGAAGACGATCATGGGCAGTAGTTTTGATTAACGAAAGTGTGAGAAATTTGTTGTAACTTGATAAAACTTAGATTTTCTGTAAAACTTATATATTTTGTATAAATCTTCATTTTGGCAATTTGAAAAGTTAATTGATTTTGTTACTATTATTGATATGTCAGATTGTTTGTTCTGTTTCGAGTCAATGTTGTCCATTGATTTTGGTAATCCTAGCATATTGCAAGGTATAGTGGCTGTCAACTGATTTTTGTAAATTTTCCTTCCTGAGTTGGCCTCATACATGCAATTAGTGAACCCGGCACTGGTAAAACTTTAGGGTTCTTTTTATTTTATAAACACTTGGGATTGGACGATAAGGGGTTACTAGTTTGAATTCAATTCAGTGGGCATTGTAATTAATGTGAAACATTCAAGAACTTTAAATTCTTTTACTAAGTGCGATGTTGCAGCTTTAAGCTTTAAAGAGATGCACACTGGCTAAGGTCATTGAATCTCGTTTGGGCTCCTGGCCCCTGGTCTTTTTCACCATTTTGAGCAACAAAATCTCTGTTAATTGCTCTGCATAATGACCATTTTATGGGGCTTTTTTATGTGTTTGGCAGTAAAATGACAGGTGGACTATCTGTGAGGTAGAGAATGGTGTCCTATGGTCCCATGCAAATGTGTGTGACTAGAAATATTCTAGCAAACTCGCACACACGCGCACCTACACACATACATGCCCTCCACACATTCACATACAGACACACACACACACACACACACACACATCCTATGATTACTTCTCATGACAAACAAATAAACTAGCAAAATTATACAATGTCACCTGCAAACAAACAAACAAACAAACAAACGCGATTTACTGTTTGAATGCAGCCTTTATCTTAAAGACTTCACCTAAACATAAAATCAATTCCTTTTGGATTGAAAGCTTTACCAGAGACGCCCTGAGAGTCAAAGCAAACAAACGTCAAAGTTTATAGATTTCCTTTAGAATATCACAGTATACATTTCTTCCAGAAAGAGGAAGACACCTATCACACCTACCGGTGTTCTTTTTTTCTTTTCAGAATGATACAACTTTGTGTGTTTTGTTACAATCAAAAATATGAATTTACATAATACACATTATTCCACGGATGAGGACCAGCATAGCCCATATGTGTACATATACATATGTATTATATACATATGTATATATGTGTATGCACTGCTCAACAGAAAAAATGGATATCAATTGACGGCAGTAATTCAATGTACTAAACTACACGCCCTTCGGGAATTAAATAATTCTGCACTTCAGGGTAATACAAATTTTTATCCAAACGCTGATCTTTCAATAAAATCAATTTCGTTGCTTTCGACTGTAAGTTCCACGTTAGGCCTTTATTTTGTTGAACAGTATATAATTACGATGCCCACATGTAATGATTCAGCAACACATAAATGCACACTTGTAACAACATCGTATTGATAATAAAGTGCATAATATGTACACATACGCATAAGGATTGAAGAGCAATGAGTAATTTATGTCAATGAATACACAAGAATTTTCATAATGTACAAGCGACAAATTCCGTTTAAGGAAGAAAAGATTTATACAGTAGAACATGACTATAATGACACCTGCTAAACCTGGACCATCCGTATTGGGGATGTTACCGGAATCTCTGTTTTTATTTCTAGGTAAACTCAATTACGTGTGCTTGGATTTAACGGGACAAGGAAGACACAAACTCGGATACAGTGGGAGAGATCCAGCGAGCTGTAGTTAAGGGAAAGGGGGTTGGGATGGAGGGGGCTTTAGGTGGGTTCCAGACATATAGTCAGGGATGAGTGTGGTGGGAAAAGTGAGAGAGAGACAGAGAGACAGAAAGAGACAGAGAGAGAGAGAGGTGAGGAAAGAGGCATTACGTGGGGACATCCCAAAAGAGATGTGTCAGTACCACGGCCATAGCCTAGGCTAGACCAATAGGTAATAGAATAGAAGAGTGTGTCGTCATGAGGCAATCATGTTGAGCTTTAGACTTTTTTCAGCAATTTCCCCTTTTTGAATTCCTATAACAGGAACTTGTCTACATCCGATAGCGGGAACTTGCCAACAGTGCAATTTTTCTTCTCAAACTAAATGTCCCGTTATAGTCATGTTCTACCGTAGTACAAACAGCTTCATTTATTTCTTACAAGTTTTCATTTATTTTTAAAAGCATAACAGAGAGAGATGCTCTACAGCATGGGGAAAGGGGGGGGGGGGGTGACCTCCCAGCTCTCAATCCTCCTCCTTCATCACGCCCCCCACCAACATGAATTTACTCTTGATAATAACAGGGTGCCTTGCTGCAATGATCAGATTTCAGGCTTTGGCACATTTGCATGCAATTTCATCTTTTTGTGCACCCTATAAATTATGAAAATACCGCAACTGTTATGTAAGCCCCAAACATTGCTAATGAGGTAAAAGTTTTGGAAATCGTTCATCTCATTGCCCCGTCAGAGTAATCGGGCGCTTAGAATTCTATTCACTGCAGCAAAAGGGGTTGAACGTGAGATGAGCATGAATAAATATTTCTTTTTCATTCATTCATTGTGTTTTACCCTTGACAAGCGTTGTAGATGGTAAAAGCGAAAGTGACTCTGACACTCCAGTCTCTTCTCTTGCTCCCACAGAAGATTAACTTTCATTAAAAAAATGTGAAAACTCATGACAGATTTAGCAATGTTATTCTGAGAAGTCATCACAGTATTGAAGTAAAAGAATAATTTTTTGTGATCCAAAAACACCTAAAAAACACAACAAAACAGTGGCAAAATAACAAGAGAAAACACCTAAACCAATAATAAAGCAAATGTATACTCAGAAACCAATAAAAGAGATGAAAATCTAACACATCTTTAACATCACAGCACGACGCAATAAAAAACTGTAATTCAACTAAAAGATACAAATAATGGGAAAGAGCAAAGTTTGGGCGTAACTGAAAAAACAAATAAAAAACAAACAAAAAACAAAAAACAAACACCAAAAACCCAAACCATTTACATACAGCTATTACTGCATGACTGCAAGACAGGATCAAAGAGCGCGTTATAAAATCATAACCTTTACACACGTTCACAAGACAGGCAGAAATCTACTACTATTCAAATAACGGCAATCATGACTAACACGTTTGTGTGTATATTATATATCTATTGACTTCATGGCATCGTGTTGACCTTATCAAAAGTCGATAAGGACCGCAAATGAGAAGAAAAGTAATGTGCAGGAAGCAAGATACTAAAAACGGACATGGTAAATGACTTTAAAAGTAAAGATAAGATAAAAACAAAGGTAAGTAAAAGCTCATTTAGTTGATTCATCAAGGCAAGAAATAGATGAGACACAGAGAGCGCCTCACAACACAAAACTTTCCAACGTGTGTCACATGCAGTGGTCATTTAGGTTCCTTACAAAAACTTACTCCCTATTGTCACAACACAAAGCTTTCAAAAGTGTGTCATTTAGTTTCATTACAAAACCTTACTCCCTATTGCCAGCAAACGATGACGTCCAAAGGACACAACATTCATCAATTCACAAACAAAGCTGCTTTCACAACAATTTCTCACAACGGTAATGACAATAAGATTAAGAGAAAACTAAATTATCAGAACGTCCTGGAAAGGACATCGGGAACACTGGCGCTCGGGGGGAAAACCGATCTTTGATAAGCGCCTCGATGGATTAGCAGGGCAGCGTAAATGAACAGCAGCCTTTTTCCATCGAGCCTTTGGATTGGACAGAAGAGAAGGCATGATTTGACTGCAAGATTCACACCACTGCCAAGGGTTCCCTCGGAGCTCGCACCCAGATGCTTTTCCAGACAGACAGACAGACAGATAAACAGACAGATAAACAGACAGCATATCCTCAACGTTTCAACAATTTGTTCTTTGTCTCACACTTGTCAAAAGTGGTTATTCAAGTTCCATGAAGAAAATTCTATCTTTTCTTCAAAATATATCATATATCAAAATGATCATGAAAATTGAAAAGCTTTAAAAATTCATGTGATGAAAGTGAGTTTGAGAATGAAAATAAGAAACAAATTTAAAAAAGGGAAAAAGCTGGTTTCTTGAATCCAAGCAAAATTCAAAAGAAAATTTCAGTGATAAGAAGCAGTTGATTCGATGCCAATGGCGGAAAGGACATGTGCTAAAAGGCGTAAAATTTAAACTACGAGGAGATCCTCCACATAATGCGGCATTTGCCTGATGCCTTGACTTCTTATTTAGCTAGAAAGAGTGAATGAGATAGACAAAGTTCATGTAATTAAACAGCCCAGTGAAAACAAAGACGAGAAAAGTCTATAGGAAAAGGCAGAAAAAAATCTTTCTGCAAATGGGGATCGAACCCACCACCTCTGCATCAGCAAACACGGCCTTGCCACAATGAAGCAAAAACGCTCTTTCAACTGAGCAAGTTAAACTCATTATATGGGTGTAGCCGACTCGGCTGATAGAGTGCTTTCTCTCTGTGGCCAAGTACGTGTATTGCTCTATTTTCCCGCTTATTACTATACATCTTTCTTGTCTTTGTTCTCACAGGTGTGGTGCACCCACGCTCACAGCGTTTTTACAACGGTTTTCCACTGTCATAGCTAACGGCAACATAGAACGCATGACACAAAGCTTGCAGCCCGACAGGCACACAATACAGCGTTGAAGAAAGACAGGGCACCATCCTTACCTCACTGGATACCAAAAGCAGTTCAACAAGCCTACCATTACACCACCTCACACCCCCCTCCCCCCATAAATTATCACAGAAAATACTCATAACATTCACAAAGCTGCCAACTTGCCAATTCCAAAGTGCTGGACGCCTTGTGCGGAGAAATCGCGCAGTAATCAGTAATAATTAAAAGGGAAGAAGGAAGGCAAATAGAATTTGGCTATGTACACAAGTCTTCGGTGATACCACGAATTAACGTAAGCGACGTTTTGGTAAAATTTCAGTCGACAACTCCGCATCTCGTTTGTCAAGGAATTGTAAGTCTGTGAAAGCGATTGGTCACTTGTTTAAATGTTGGTAGTATTTACGTATCATTTGGTAAATATATGTACGAGGTAAAAAAAAAAAAAGAGGGATAGATTAAGACACCCATCATAGATCATAATTAAGGGACAGTTTATAGTGTGACAAAATACATGGTAAATTTCTGTAAAAGATATATTTCACTAACAAATGAAAACAATAGGAAAATAGAAATAGAGACCATTTCTGAAAAATCATTTTTTTTAAATGTTGAAAAGGAGATCAATTAAAATGACATTCCCTGTTTACTGTAAATATATTTCGTAATGAAAATATTTGAATAGTAAACTCGATGGAAGTGTAAGAAAGAAGGTCATTCCATGAGACCAAGTAAATGTATGTGTTTATGAGGAGATTCGGTGCGACATAACGTCACATACCAAGGGTGAAAGAAGAAAATCGCGTACTCTCAGGACGGGATTCCTGGGTCAAGCAAAGCCACAAACAAGCTTATAATACATTAGTGGTCGCAAGCGTACCAACACATTGTTGCCAGCTGAAAATCACCACGATTTTTAAGTGTGCTGAAAGTACTGAAAGCACGGTCTGTAATTGTAAACGTATGTTCAAAATGAGCCTAACAGGCTTGGCCTCTAAACTTCAGATTATTATCTAAAGTAAGTTACGACAAATAGATAAAATAACGAGGCACAGGCACAAAGAAAATAGTCGTCAAACCTAACATTTTGCAGTTAAAACCATAGTATCCTATTAACAAAACACTACGTAATGTTATGTTATGCTATGCTAAGGGGCATTTACTTCATTCACATCGAGGCAGTTCAGTAAAAAAAACGACAACTATCAAGTTTGCAAGGTTGACTTTTAAAATGTGAATTGCTTCTACAGACTTTCATTTAACACTTTTCATGTGGTTGTTGCAATAAAATCAATATTGTCACGGTCACAACACAACTGCCCAACTCATTTTCAGTGCTTTTGAAAGAAATAAAAACAACAACAAAACCCTATTCAATTGAGTCAAGAGTGTGACTTAGGCACACAGGAAAATTCTAGAATTTAGAGCAAAAAAAATAAAATAAGCATCAAACAATTTAAAACCAAGCGCAGAAAGCAAATAAATCAGCGTTGGTTGCTATACATTTACACAGTGTAACTCTTTAACTTTAAAAAATGGCTTAGTCATTTGTGTTATGACCATGAAGATGTTGGCAACTAATAAAATATATTTATATTAACCCTCTGAGCTCCCAACACTAGTAAACCAGAGCAAGGTTTGGAATCTACATACCATAGCCCTGCTTTAGTAGTGGAGCACTAACATATTATAATATATATGTTATATATATACGTACACCTTAGCCCCTACGAGTGGTGGAAAGAATGGAACACTGAACTGAGCCATTGGTCGTGACAGACCCGTTCAAAGGCAACATATAAAACTCAACCAATCAGCAGAGAGAAATTTTGGCCGATGACGATGAATAAAATCTACACATCGGCTCCCTTGAAGCGCGGCTTCTGGAGTCAGCTTTGCACCACAGGGGTCAGGCGTCACGTAGTCATGGAAGGTTTCGGAGCCTCAAACTCGACACACCCGTTTTTTCTTTCTTCAAAGTTGATGAGCTGAATGTGAGCAGGTGTCGTGAACTCATAATAACCGACACAGATTGGCTCATCATCATTGTGGCTGTTTTTTCTAACCTTGATGTGAAAGCACGTATGTGAAATTGAAAGACTTCAAATGTCACATGGAGGAGGTGATCAACAGTAAGCGGAAAAGAACGAACAACAAACTACATATAGAGAAAATTGATGGCTGAGGGTAAGAACCGGATAAAAAAAAAGCTGCAAAAATCAGATATCTGCATACAAGGCATTTTCTAAGTCACATTGACCTTTTCCATCAGAAGTGCAAACTACAAGTCTGTAGCTCTTTCCGTTTTGGAGATATTATACTTTTCTCAAATCGCATTCAAGGACTGAAAGAGTGCAAAAAATTTCAACTTCAGATTTTTCTCAAAACTGCAAAAATGTAGATATCTGTGGTTCTTGAACTCAGCGATCGAAATGAAAGTAAAAGAGAAAATAACAAGAGATTAAATTAAAAATGAAAAACAAAAACAGGAAAGAAATTTTAAAAATTGACACATCAGTTGTTTGGCTGACCATAAATGCAGTAATTAATTAATATCACATGGAAGGGGCCTCGTAGAAGAGGAGAAGGAATTACAGCGATTACGTTTTCCTTCCTTAGTTTTTTTCCGTTTTCCATTCGCACACCGAGTTGGGTGTTCCACCAATACAATCAAATGCAGCACAAAAGTTACAGGAAGCTATTTTCAGCTAAGCATGCAGACTCACGAGCTTGATAACCGCTCAACTTGAAGGCTGCTTCTCATCACAGAAAAGTATTTCAAAGCTATTTTTTTTACTTCCAGTACAAAGACCAGCTTCCAAGTTTCAGGCATTTGGCTTTTTAGTAGGCAGGCTTAGGTTTTCAGTTTACATGTTGATGTGTATATGTAGATAAGCATGTTTTTCCAGTAAACATATTTATGTATATAATATACGTATGTAGAAAGACGCAGACGATGCTTTTATTGCACATATCATAATGGCTCTGTCATGAGTCGCGGAAGGCAATCAGATGGATGGCTGGATGGATGGATGGATGGATGGATGGATGGATAAATACAATACACAGCGCGGCCATGAATGTCTGTCACATCGTGATGTGAAAAAGCTTTCAAGTCCTTCATAATGGCATCAAAGTGAGGCGATTCTGTTGAAAAGAAGAAAAAACAAACAAATCAAACATTCATCAATAAACCAAGATACAGGCTATACGTTAAGTCTAAAAAAATGAGTAATAATAATTAGGGACAAACATGTCAAAGTTGATTGAAAGCAAATTCCATTGCATCACCTGCATGACAGATATCGTAAAGTGTATTCATGTTTGCCGCTTGCATTGCAAGAGTTGGAAAAGATAAGAGAATGGCAGGAGCTAAGCAAGACCACAATAGGCTTCAGCTCAGGGGAGTGATGAATAAAAAGGCGAGAGACAAGCGTGACTTACCCCGGTGGAATCATTTATCGTTAGCATGACATCATCATCGCTCAACTCTAAGTTATCATCAGAGTCGTTGGCCACGCTTAGCAACGGCTCATCCGATTGGCTGAGGAACGATGAGGCCCGCGTTTTGAGTATAGAACTCAGAGATCTCGCTTTGGGAGGTTCTTCCTCTTCATCGTTTACGATTTCTGTTTGTTGCTTGACAAAGTTGATGAAAACCTGGAAATGAAACAACAAGTTATAACGTTGAATTGAGAGCGGTTGCGGTTCAATCACAGAAAATGGGAAACATTTCGTCAATGGAAGATTTCTGTTGATATCCGGAGCTCTGACAAAAAATCATTTGACAATTCAAGAGCCTTATCCCCCCAGCAAGTCTCGTCTTTACAAAAAAACTGTCCTAGTATTAGTATTATTAGGTATTATAGGAAATGTGCAATCCATTAACAATAAGACCGACGAACTTGCGTCGTGTGTGCGGTTTCTCCAGGAGTACAGGCAGTCGTCTCTAATATGCCTTACAGAAACATTTCTTAATTCCAACATCCCCGATTCACACATACATTTAGACGGATTTCAAGTTTTCCGAAGTGACAGAACGCCCGCCTCAGGGAAAACAAAACAAGGGGGTGTTTGTGTGTTTATAAACGAAAAATGGTGCCATAGAAACAATATATATGTGAAAGACAGAGTGTGCACCCCTGATATTGAATTTCTACAACTAACAACTCGGCCATACTATCTGCCTCGTGAAATAACATGTGTAAATATTTTCTGCGTCTATATCTCACCATCGGCCAACGACAACACAGCAAAAGACACACTGACAACAGCAATCAACACAGCAATGACCACATCACCGGACTGCATGACAATCGTGACGGGCGACTTCAACACATGCCGACTGGACAATGACAACACACTACACCAACAAGTAACTTGCAACACAAGAGGAAACAACAAACTAGATCTGTTTTATTGCAATATGAAGAATGTTTACAAATCGTTTGCCCTCCCGCCCCTTGGTAAATCCGACCATAATATGATTCACCTTGTACCATGCTATGTCAGAAAATTGAAAGAAAGCAAGCCAGTTAAAAGAAGTGTTGTTATATGGAATGACGATGCGAAAGAAAGACTTCGTGGATGTTTTGAATGTACTGACTGGGATGTGTTCGTTGAAAGTAGTGAGACTCTGAATGAATTGACTGAGTGTGTAACTGAGTATGTGAACTTTTGTGAGCAAAATGTGTGTGACAGAAAAGAAATCGT
>JAUEKT010257973.1:0-12690 GCA_031762655.1 Doris verrucosa
ACAGACAAAAGCATGGGTGGATAGAATCTTTCCACAAATAGTTGGAAAGTGTATAGGTGGACGGGATAGAATCTCTCCACCCCTTGAAAGTATAGGTGGATAGGCTTAGAATCTGCCCATCCATAGAAAGTACAGGTGGATAGAATCTTTCCACCCATAGTACATGTAACAGTAGAAAGTACAGGTGGATAAAATCCGCCCACCCGTAAAAGGTTACAGGCAAATCATTCCACCCATAGTAATACGTGTACATAGTATACAAAATACAGGTAGATAGAATCTTTCCACCCACCGAAAATATCGTAGGTGGATGAAATGAAAGTAAAGAAATCTTTCCACGTAAATAAATCAATAATATAATGTACAGAGGTTGGGGCCCCATTATTTAGGTGGAGAAAAAGTCTTTCCACCTAAATAATAATAATACAGAGCCCCCACCTCTGTATTATTTAGTGGAATCCACCCCAATAATACTTGCCTTTAAGGATCTTTTTTTCAGCATATATGCCGTCACATTAACATAATCTACAAAGTACGCTAGGCTAAAGGATATTCTCCTGTCCACGTGTTACATGAAGCTGAAGGAAATCCACTACTTCAGCGTTAGAATTGAAAGGCAGGACATTCGGACGTCCAATGAGGTTTTTGAAGTTAAAAAAGACGCCCGCGTGGTATGTGAGGCTAGAATTGAAGTAAAGGTGAAGTTATAATCCGGTTCTCGTACAAATGCAAGCCCACATGGTCTTCTTTTGTCTCTCAGCAGGCCGCTTCATTACAAAGTCCTTCTCAACTCCCCGGGGAGCATACAGTAGAACTGCCTGTTAGGTGCTGCATACTAGTATTCTGACATGATCGTTCTCTGCCTATAGCTGGGTACTCAGATTACCTGAGTGAGGTGAAGCAATTTGGAGGTATTTTCTTGCCCTGGGAAAATCTGTCTTCCTAAATATCATTAATTTATTATACTACTTCAAACAAATTAAGTTACAAGTCACCACCGATATACACACTGACACACACACCCACACACGTACCCATTGTGCTAAAGCTCTTAAGTCGCAAAAAGCTGGGACATGCTGGCATCAAGCTGACCAACCATCCTATAGCTTCTGCTATGTTCGATTAGCTTTTCTTTAACACGAACTCATTATAAGTGTTTAGAATATCAATACTTAAGAGCGGGCAATACTTCCAAGCTGTAATTGAAAAAAAAAACAACAAAAAACCAAACTTTTCTTTACCAAGACAATCTGCAAGGCACTGTACAGGATCAAGGCACTGTACGGGATCGAATAAGGCGTGAAAGGCAGTTTAAGAACTCTGAGAGGATAACATAGCAGAATGGACAGGCCTAAAGCTGAGTGACACCCTCAAGGTGGCAGAAAACAGACAAGAGTGGAGAGAGATGGTTGCTACATCTTCTTCGGTGCCCCTTTGGTCAACCAGACTAGGGGTCAGGCAACAGATAACTTTCAAAAAGGGAGATAACCTGCCCAGTTAATATTATATGAATGCATCAATGTATATTATGTTGGAAAATTGAATAGTTTGATGAGGTGGCCTTAATAATGTTAACAAAATTTAAATGAATAAAATTGTTGTCAGTCTTATCAATGATCGTCTTCAAAGTGTTCAACTAAAACTGGAGCTTACAGAAGTGTATTCTCGAACAAAACGAGCAAAAAAACCCAACAAAATTTAAAAATAATAAAAACAAGAAAAACCAGGCACATACATTTTAATGTAAAGAAGATTTGTATTATGTACAACTGCAGATGGGGAGGGGTGGTGGAAAGAAGCATGTGAATACCGGTACTTAAGCAGGGAGAGAATAAAACCAACAAGTCAAGAGGCTATCAATATAAGCCATGCTAAAGGCCTCAGTGACTGTCATTTACATGCAATGTTCTACTAGTTCCAGATTATATATCATAAAGACCAGATCAAATATTATACTTTTGATTGTGTTAAGTTTCAATACACAAGACGAAAACATTTTTGTTAAAGTATGAAATTTGTTGATTAACAGATGTATAATTTAAGATCTCATTTGTACTTATTTAATTGGACATGTGCAAATGGGACTTGTCCTGTGAAGGTGAAAACATAATACATGTAGCATCTTGATACATCACAGCATGTGCAACATCAAAAGGTCACAGGCATTCAGTACAACCGTTGAAGCATGCTATTGATTGGCACCAGGTTAGATCTGCAATTATACTAAAGCTTGAAAGTGATGTTAATCAGAAATTCAGGAAAATTATTTGTAGAAGCAGCAAATCTTTCAACACTTGACAATATCATCTCTCAAAATCCTGACCCTCTCACCCAAGAACAGAACAGAAAAGCTGCAAGCCCTTCAGTCTTGCTAACACTTCTTTCTCAACAAATGTTACCAGACAAGGAAATTGTAAGGCTGTCTTAATGAGAAAACCTCAGATTTTAATTTTTACCAACAGCTAAGCATTTGTATGACGATAGCTCTTTCAAAATGTGACCTAGACTTTGTATAGTCTATACACCCATTCTTCTCTCTTTCACCTGCCTTATAATTATAAACAAGAGAAAACTTATCGCAGAATGCCAAGCAAAAGTTTTGTTCGAGTTTTGCAACAGTTCCACTGGGATTCCTGTTCATACCTCAGGAGTTTCTTTCAGTCAGCCAGGGCAACACAAAGTGAGACTCAACAGCAACTCAGGGAGTCACCAAAGTCACTCTTCCGACACAGACCCCACATGTGCTACCGATGCGAACAAGAAGGAAAAGCCATGCAACAGCTAAGCTCAAAGGTGTACACAACCATCCAAGAAGCA
This sequence comes from Doris verrucosa, assembly GCA_031762655.1. NCBI lineage: Eukaryota > Metazoa > Mollusca > Gastropoda > Nudibranchia > Dorididae > Doris > Doris verrucosa. The sequence continues at coordinate 2,818 of JAUEKT010257973.1, forward strand.
CTCCCACCGCCAACGTGGATCTCATACAACTACATTACATGTAGTTTGATGTCGGAGGGGATGACAACTGATGTTTGGGTGACTCTTACAGCACGCACAGTTGGTGTAATGTCCAACCAATGGACCTACACCACACTGTAACTGAAGATATTGTGATATTTATTCAAATGTTAATAGTAATAATAGTCTTTTGAACAAAAGAACTGAAACTAAATGTTTGGTTTATAAATTTAAGCCTAAACAATTTGTCTTTCTGAGATAATTCCAAAAAGCCGTTGCCATGTTCAGCCTCATGTTGAGTTTAATTTAAAGGGGTAGAGTTTATTCACAAATGACTTATCCCATAGAGGCATTGCCCAAAATGGTTTGGAATCTATCGATGTTCATATTCTTTTCTCAGAGGAGGTTGTTGATGAGAGCACATGTGCTCCTTGAAATACAATAACTTTAACTTCCTCATTGGTAATCTATAGACGGCATTTCTCCCACGAGAATTCATTGATAAATTTAGGGATGCTACATTGTCACTTGATTATATAAAATTTGATTGTATCCTTGTCACCGATGATTTTATATTTCCTCTCATAAAAAGGTAGTCCAGAAGAAATAAGCTGATATGTTAGAATTTACGAATGGAAATGACACATACAGAACGAAATGGCACAAGCAGAAACTGTTTGACCATTACAGAGACACATTGTATCTTGCAGATGTTAATGAAAAATAAAATGTTTGTTTTAAAACCAAAAACAAATTTCATTATTAATGACAAATACATATACTACAATGACAACAAAAGTTAGTTAAGGATGAGGCAGAACACATTGTTGAAACAGGAGCCAAAATTATTTTGCCTGAAATGAGGGCCTTATAAACAAATACCATGTCTCTCTGAGCCCATTCAGGTGGTATTTCACTCAGCGGGTTGCAGACAATGTTGATCACGACATTGCAACATTAGACGAGAAATATTTTTTTCATGGAATGGGAATGATTTGTACTACTACTACCACTTAACAATATGGACAAAACAAACATCTCAGCGAAATATTTTTGTGTGGACTTAAATCTGGATCTATTCTCTGTAGGTAGACTAGATTCTTTGCTTATCTTACAGACCTGTTTTTTAGGACACGTGTAGAATTTTTAATGTTACAGCTATGACCTTCTCCTCACCAAGACAAAGAAATTGAAAGGCGACCATGTACAATTCCAAATCTAAAAAATATAAGAAGGAGTGGAAGAGGCAATTCATATGGTTATCAGAGGACAAAGATGGAAATGCTTATTGCAAATCATGTCAAACGAGCATTTTACCAAAAGTGTATAAAATTGGCAAGCACGAGAAATCAGTTGAACATTTAGACAGGATCAAAGGGACACAAATGACTCGACCATTACCAGTGATATCTACTCCAAGGCGCGACTTAGAAGCGGAAAAATCTGCAAAAGTAGCAGAAATTCAGCTCGCAGTGTCTGCATAGGCTAAGTAGCTCAGCTCAATTGGAGGTTCAAGTCTAGGCAAGCTGGGTTTTCAAGAGCAGTGTCCCCTACTTTGTAGTCGATAGCATTGATTAACTGCAGGTCAGTCAAGTGGTGCATTAGATACATGCCATCACTGGAGAGTATCGTTGAGAGAACATAAAATTATGAAATATCCGAATGTTGTTTTTGATTTATGATCTCCGATTTTTGACTTTCATTTCTGCTTCCTTTGAAGACAGTTGGTGAATTCAAGCAACAGGTGAAACTTGCAATTATAAGATCTCTTTCTCTTAGAAAGATGTATATTGTAAAGCTATTAACATTTACAGTGATTGTATTCCTAACATTCTTTGATAATTTCATAATTACTTTCTGTGGACCAGTAGACTATTTCTAGATCTACAATGGGCAGGAAATGTTCTGTTTATGGTTGCTGGACCGGCTATCATAATCAATCAGTTGATGTCAAGATCACTATTTATAGATTTCCAAAAAACATGGAAAGACAAAGAGAGTGGGTAGCCAGGCTGCCGAACTGTTTAGAATTGGAGGAAGTCATCGATCACGTGGGTGTGTGTTCCTTACACTGGCCACAAGATGCAGCTATGACATGCCATTCTGTCAGATGTTCAGTGCCTACAGATCCACCCTCTATTTTCACTGCAGTGCCTCCATCCTGCATAGCTACCTCTTCGAAGACTTTCCCTAGACCCTCTATGCGGGCTAGTCAAGCAGCTTGAACGAGTGATGTTGATGAAATGAAACAATTTCGTGACCTTCAGCATTGAAACTTTCACAAATAATTTTGCCTCTAAACTGTATGGCATTGCTCCTGGTCTTCTGCTAGCTGTCAATGAAGAGAAAACAGAGTATTTTGTGATGAGTAAAGACAGGGACCAATTCCTGAATTTTCTGTACTTTTTCATCTCTCAAACTTTGGTAAGTGTTCTGTGTCTTTTCAATGCTACAGGTCTCAAGAGAGTCCATCATCCATTTTTAAGATGTTTTTTTACTGGAGTGAATTGGATGAGTCGATGCGCTTTGCTACTTGTAATGAAGACCCATATTGTGATAAATGAGCTAAATTTCTCACTCACAATGTCAGCCTTTTAAATTCACAAAGAACTGTAGGTGAGCGGTGCGCACCAACATGTACGATGCACCACAACACACTGTTGTCGAACACGAAAAGACTGGCTAATGTTGATAATTTGATTTTACTTCTCTCAGTTACTTGTTGCCATTAAAATGCTTGATGTTTCTTCAATCTGCCTCATTTACGATAATATTTAAGGTGCTACAATGGTGACCCCGACTTCAATCTGCCTCATTTACGATATTATTTAAGGTGCTACAATGGTGACCCTGACTTTAATCTGTCTCATTTACGATATTATTTAAGGTGCTACAGATGACTGTTTTTACTCATCAAATGACCTTTTCACAGCCTTTTCCTGGTATGCTCAATCTCATCCTTTGTATCAGCAGTTGAGGAATAGCCTTTGTCTACCATCTGTCTCTACACTTCAGAGGATCACTGCTTTGACCAAAAGTGTGTCTGATGAATCCATGCTCAGTTCTATTTTCAAGGGTCAGAAGGAAGGTAGTCGTGGATGCATTATTATTGTTGATGAAGTTTATGTAAAAGTTTCCCTGTCATATCGTGGTGGCACTGTCTTTGGTTATGCTGCTGACCATCCAGGTAAACTGGCCATAACTCTTCTTTGCATTATGGTCAAATGTTTCTTCAGCTCTAAATCTTTTCTTGCTAAACTCATCTCATACCATGCCTTGATTGAGGCTTTCAATTTCAATTAGTCAATGAAGTTATACTGACTTTGGAAAAACGTGGAGGACATGTTGTCGCTTTTGTCAACAATAATAACAAAGTCAAGCAGTCATTTTTTTAAAGTTCGCCAAGATGAGGGGAAATAAACCATGGATAACTCAATCACTATCAAACAGTTTTGATCCTTCTTCTCGATGAAGTCCCAACATTAGCTAGTGCTTTGTCTATTGACCACAGGATGGCTCTTTTTTATGTCAGTGGGTATTTTGCCTCAAAGCACGAAGATTTAGAAGGTGACAAGAGCTCTTTTCCCTCAGAGATTGCCTCTTTCACAGAGACCATGAGCCGAGGTGGATTGAGTAGTGCTGGGTTGCGAGCGGGAGAACGGAACTGAATCACCACTTTCTCTTACGATATGCGATTCACGATTCAGTAAAGCCGACTGAATTGCGTATCGCCGGGTTCCGTTTCTGCTGGCTGTCTCACGCTGACTCACAGAGATGCACCTCTCTTGCCTGCGTCTGCCTGCACATAATTAATTTATTCTGTGTCATCGCATCAGAGTACTATAATACCAGTGATCTCTGTTCATCGCCGTGAGCTGATCAGATGGTGGGGATGAGTGTTTGGGGATGGGGTTGGGATACGGATGCCAAGGCATGGTGTCGGGGCAATAAAAATTGTCGGGGTGTTAATTGCTTGGGTGGCCTAGCCTTGAGAGAGAGAACACTATACTACTCTCAGGCCTAGCCTACTATTACTAATAGTACAATGTATTACTTTCTATGTGTGTGTGTGCATGTGTACATGTGTGTTGTAGTTTTAATTTTATGGAAGACCACAGGCCAAAGCAGTCTCCAGTCTCTGTCAGTGACTCGCCACTCTTTATTTGAATTTGTTCTTGATCGTGAGCGCTCGGTAATTCTGTTTCTGTTTTCCTTAAACTCAACACGTCTTCTCGTGGTAAAGCCAGTATTTGCTGAAAATTATTCACTTTAAAGGATGACAAGAAGTCGACAGTTTGTGACGTTTGCAAAAGTCAGTTGGCATACTGCAAAAACTCAACGACGGAACTTTATGCATCATCTTCGGCTCAAACATCCGTTTGAATTGTTATCATATGAAGAGCATACTTCAAAACATCAGCTCAATCAACAATAATCTGGAGCCACACCCGCATTCGGAAAACAACGTTAGTTTCTGAAGGACCTACTACTTCGTATTCATATGCCCCAAGCACATCAACATCGACGGCTACTCCTGGGTCTACACAACAGATGACGATTAAGGGTATCCTTGAGCGCACCATCAAATACAAACCTGGAAGTGCGAGGGAAAAAGAACTAGACTCGTGTATCCTGGCACTTATTACAACGGATCTACAACCTCTCTCAGTTGTAGAAAACAAAGCCTTCAGACGTCTGATGAATAAGACGGACCCTAGATATGAAATTGTTTCCAGGAAACAACTGACGACTCACCTCCTGCCGGACCAGTACAGTGAAGAGAAGCAAAAACTGATGGAGAAGCTTCAGCAGGTGGATTACGTCACAGTCACGACAGATTGTTGGACGTTGAGGCAAGTGGAGGCCTACATGACGGTGACTGTCCACTTCATTAATCGTGATTGGCACCTTCATTCTCGAGTGATGTCTACAAATACACTCGAAGGCTCACACACAGGAGAGCGAATCGCTTCGGCACTATGAGACCTCTTCTCAATGTGGGGCATTGAGAAAAAGGTCACAACAATTGTCAGTGACAATGCTGCCAATGTCAAAAATGCCATTGAGCTATTGAAGATACGGCACCAGCCATGCTTCGCTCACACTTCACATCCTTAATCTGGCAGTTAAGGAGTCGCTCCACATAACCCCAGAAGTGTTCGCCGCCAAGACAAAAAAGAAAAATATCGTCACTTTTTTTCACCACAGCTCACTGGCTAACACTGCGCTGAGGGACGCACACAAGATAAGTCAGACGGTGCATCGGAAACTGAAGCAGGATGTGGAGACACGCTGGAACAGCACATTTCCAGTCGTATCTGTATCAACATGACCAGGTAACGACTGCACTCTGTCTAACAGGAAAAGCGGACCTGTGCATTACAGTGGCTGAACTGGAAGTGCTCTGAGCAGCCATGACAATGCTGGAGCCCTTTTACGAAGCCACTGTGGAGCTTTCCACAGAGCTCTATACCTCCGCTTCAAAGGTCATCCCGCTTGTCCATCTTCTCCACACCTGCATATCCGGAGATACAACAGCACTGGGTGAACTCCTGAGGACACAACTGCAGGAGCGTTTCAGAGGAACGTCAACACAAAGGACCACCTGAAACTGGTCACTCTTCTTGCCGTCCGCTTCAAACGAGATGGTTTTCCTCGCCGCGACTTTTCTGATGAAGCCGTGGACAAGTTAAAGAGGGTCACTGAAAGCATCGTGTTACCCCATGCGACACAAGAAGAAATAGAGGAGACTTCTGAAGCTACTCCCACCCCTGCCAAGAAGCCCAGTTTGTTATGGTCTTCTTTTGATCTACAGAGGGCACAAAAGGAGAAAGCATCTGTTCGACAGTACACGGCTTCGGAAATGGAAGTTCAGACGCCATCTGGAGACCGCGTGTCTGTCAAGAGATGCGAACCCACTCGACTGGTGGAGAGATTTCTCCATCTCATCACCAAGACTTGTCCTCATCGCAAAAGATGTATTGGGAATTCCAGCCACCTCAGTACCCAGCGAGAGACTGTTTTCAAAAGCTGGTGAGCTAATTTCTTGCAGAAGGGCAGCCCTGAAACCAAAAAATGTTGACATGATCTTGTTTCTCAATAGTATTAGAGATTGAATTATAATTTGCCATTTTAATTTTTATGTTATAATGATCGTACATGTATAATGATATTTTGCACTGTATTTAAAAAATCAGATTCCAATTTAAAAGTAAACATATTATTGTTTTGCATTATCATTGTGTCCCAATAAAGAGCAGGTAATTCAATTTGTAGGACTTTTTAATTCGCAACGTGGGTTTTGATCACCAATTATGAGTTTTATAAATTTATCACCATGATCATGCAGATGGGTCTTGACCCTAAACCGCAAGTTCGGGACTACTAGCACAAATCCGACAATGGCTACTCGCCCCGGTATTCTCAACTTTTTTATCCCAATCGCTTACAAACAATTTTCTACACGATGCTCCATTGCTCGGATGCAGGAAGTGAAGGTAAAGAAAAAGTGGAGCTGTTCATAAACGCTATCCTCACAAAATTTAAAGCGGCATTTTACCCTCAACAGAATTGTCTCTTGATGAGATGGTGATAGGATGGAATGGGATGTGGAAATACACCCCATACAATGCAAGCAAGCCATCCAAGTACCATGTAAAGGTGTTCGGTCTAGTCGATAGTGCTTCCGGCTGCGTTGTGAATCTTCTGATATAGTTTGGCAACAAAACCCGAGACGTCAACACTCCTGTTCGCCAGTCATGTACCCTTCAGTCTTTCAAAAAGATCCTCATTCGACAACTTGAGTCTTTGGCTGTCTCTGCCATGACTCCAGAGGAGAGAGAGAAATCAAAATCAGGTTCGAGGCCCAACAACAGCCTGAATGAGAGGTTCACGGGAAATCTCCACCTAATTTCTCACTCTCCCAACGACAGAAACTGGGTTGTTTGCAGTATCCCCGCCACACGTCGACGCACCAATTTCTTTTGTAAAGGCTGCTCACACACGCCATTTCTGCACCCAAAAAATTGCTTTGAGAAATACCACAACCCACTAACCCAGTTTCCTTCATCATATATTGTATGTAAATAATTTTGATTTTTCATTTTCTCCTAATTTTTTCTCTGTTCAACAACCGTCAACCAAAAATGGAAAAAAAAATCATAAAAGTTTTCAATGTTTTGCTGTGAAATTTTCTGTGGATGTATATAAATGAATTCTCTATTGGAATATATAACATTCAATTACTCTTGAAGACATTTTGCTGGGAAATATTTTGGTAAGTAGATAAAAAAAAATCAACATTTTATTTTTATTTTTTATTCAACATAACATAACTCCATTATTTTTTCTTCTATAAGTTTTATATTGTGATATTTGAATTCCTCACTCCTTCCTGAAAAAAAAGTGGTATATAACATTGTATGGTTACAGTTTTTATGCTAGTAGGATTTGGTGATTGGGTCACCCTTTATTCAATTAAGTAAGTCACTCTAACCGGGGGTCTGGGCACAGCTGATAAACACCTTAGGACTGAATCAATTAAGGCAGGGACAAGTCAGCGACAGGAGCAGAATACTTTTTGCCTGAATGCCAATTTTAAAAAGGTCTACAAGATCAAACCCAACAAACAAACATTAAAACGTCATGAAGATAAAATAAAACAATTAAAAATTAGCACAAAATCTTTAAACAGTAAATTAGCTCAGCATGACAGGAGGTTGTGGATGACAAATAGAAATCTGGATACCTTTAAAAAAGCGACTGCAAAGTTAGAAAAGGAAAACTTTCACTTGCATGGGGACAATGCAGCATTTAAAGACAGAATTGCTATTCTTGAAACTACTCTGAAAATGAAAGAAGATGAACTAAAGGAAAAACAGAAAATAAATGAATATTTGACAACTGAAATTGAGGCCAAGGAGGAAGTGAAGGACAAGGGGTTTGAATCAAAAGAAGGTAAAAGGTATTCAATCGACATCAGATGCTGTGTGTACTTCCAGCTGCAATGTGACGTTTCTGTTCAACATTGCTGCCAACTGATAGCTGTGTTTATGAAGATATTATGTAATCAACAAATGGATCGTGTTCCATCTCAGAGCACCTGTGCCCAGATGGCACATATGAACTTGGGTGTTCTGGCAAGCTTGCACATGGTGGACTCCATACTTCGACACAAGGGTCTGAGCCTTTTGTGGGAAAGCTTTGATGGAGAGGAGACCTCACAGCTGGAGGCATTAACTGCCGCATTTTCCGGGGCTCTCTCTGTTCTTAAAAGACAGTTGGGGCGTTTTTGGCCAACGGAGATCTGTCTGCACCGTCGCAGAGGGATATGGATATGGGAGCTTTGGCATCCACTCACAATATGGCATCAGAAAGAGCATTAAGATGCCTTGATAAGATGTGGAGACTTGCTCCTAATGCAACTGTGATTTCTAAATGGGAAAGTCACATTTAAAATGAATAAGGTCATGAAATGGTTGGAGACAAAGGATAGGAATGAAAGACAGCTGTTAGTGAATTTGCCATCAATGAGGCTCATGACCAGAGAAATTACTTCTCGAAGAAAAGAAGTGGCACATGAGCGACATAAGGGAAAAAAGAGAGGTTTTGTTGAGCAAATAAACAGGGCCTTGCCTGATAAAAATGCAGAGTACCTAAAAGTTTCAGATTCTTTGAAGGCTAGAATTCAGCTGTTCTTAAATGACCCATCTTCATTTGTTGGCTGTCTGATCATGTATTCAGAAGGGACAGTAGAATGGTATGGAAGGCTTCATAGGGTGGTGAAAAGGCACACAAAATTTGAGGTGGTTTATTGGGGTCTGACTGAGGTTGAGTCCAATTCTGTGGATTATACTATTCCTGTCGCTTGTTTTTTTTTGAAGATGTTGCCATTGGAAATGTTGTGTTTCTTTGTATCTCTTAAGCCCTACAGCTTTGTCATATTTTTGTATGATATATTAAATTTTTGCTTTTTTATTGTAATAATGAGCAAACAATTTTTCTTGGTAGGCTACCGTACAGTAAGAAATACAGGGTGTCCAGCAAAGTCGGAAAGTCAGATTTTGGTAGGATTTTTGGAGTCGAGTCGGACAAGTCGGATTTTGGTAGGAAACTTGGGTCAGAAGTAGGAAAAATCGTAAACAGGTCGGATAAATCGATGTCGGGTTCATTAGCGCCGGTAGGCATAGCCGTATTGACGTATCACTCGCTAGCCGGAAGTTGCCTTGAGTAGTTTAAATTTTAAACGGAATCGCATCATGTAGAATGAGTATCGACTACTTAAATCCACCCTTCCTCTTCTTTATTTTGATATAGACACCGATTCATAGTTACGATTACTATATTTCACGCAGTCTTTTCTTGTTTTCAATCGAAACTAAGCTGGGCTTGTTTACATCGAAGATTTCAGTTCAGGCGCCAGCGGCTAGGCCTAGTGAGCTTAGTCTAATGATTTCTTTGTGATCGTAAACGGCATTGCTGTAGGACATGTTTTTCTGCATCTAAATCTAACCGTCATTGTTCCAGATTTATCATTTTCTTAACTTGACATGTGCTTTTATATCTAGATTGAGATAGTTCTAGATCTAGTTCTAGATTCTCAATCTAGAATCTAATTCTTCATTTGCGATCATCATGGTGGCCCTATGTTTGGCTGTTTTTCGGAATTTTTCATTCATTGTTCATGGACGTGTGGTTTACCGATCTAAAATTGTTATCCATTGACTAGACTTGTGGACACGTGCATGTAGACTTTGTATTCTAGATCTACCCTGGATCTGGTTTTGACTGTTTTGTGATTTGCTTTGGGGGGGGGGGGGGGGGGGGGGGGGGGGGGGGGGGGGGGGGGGGGGGGGGGGGGGGGGGGGGGGGGGG
>JAUEKT010258084.1:0-12682 GCA_031762655.1 Doris verrucosa
AATAATAATAATAATAATAATAATAATAATAATAATAATAATAATAATAATAATAATAATAATAATAATAGCAAAAATAATAATGATAATAATAAGAATAATGATGGTGATGATGATGATCATGATGATCAGAAGAAGAAGGAGGAAGACGAGGATGAGTAGGAGGAGAAAAAAAATCTGCAGTATAATTATACAATAATTAAACTTCTCTGTCAATCACGTAATCGCCAGGGCGGTCTGAAGCCAGGCTTCTACGAGTAAAATATCCACACATAACTAAGAAAAATTTATAATGCATCAAAGAAGGTGTACACTGAACAAGCATGAACCACTCGAAATGTCTTTTATCTTCACAAATATTTGTTGATTCAACTGTAAAGTAAAACTGTTGTGAACACTCTGTCATTGGCACGATACACACAGTTACGTAAGTGTTAATGCATGTATGTGTGTGTACTCATTAACTCCTGACTCAGTCTCACTCTAGTCTCAGTATACACTCGCTTGCATGGCATAGAAATGGCAGAGAGAAGAAAAGTGACTGTTCTTACTCTCAAAACTAAGAAAAAGATCCTAGCTGAGGTTGATAAAGGTCGGAAGAAAATTGACATCTGCAGGAAATTCAACATTCCTAAACCTACCTTGTCAACGGGTACCACAAACGGGGATAAAATTGAACAGGCTTCATCTAAGCCAGCGGACAGAAAGCAACAAAGAGTTGTGAAACATGACAGTTTGAAGAAGGCTCATTTCATCTGGTTTCATCAGGCCTGTGCTATGAACATTCCTCTTCTGGGGAATGTGATTTGCGTCAAAGCAGATAAAATTGCCAAACACCTGAGCATAAGTGGTTTCATGGGTATGATAAGGCTTGATTCCCTTATCCTCTTGTATATTCATGTGTTCCTCGAAACACAGACTCCCAGAAATTGTTTCAGTTACACCAATAAGTTGACAAATGTGTGCAGCATTGTAGATTGATGTGTACATTGTAGGCCTGTGAAGCAGACTTGCATTTCATTAAAGATTGGACAAATCTGTGTCACACACGAGGGCTTGATTCAACAACGAATACAGTGCAATCCCTGGATAACGACATCACCTGGGACCGGAAAATTATGACGTTACCCAGGGGTGTCGTTATTTCAGGGTTTTCAAGATGGCAGAAAAAGGGGGCACGGCAAGACCTCCATGAAATATAACAATGCGAAGCGCAGACCAGTTCCTATGACGAGACATGTCCCAACCACATTAGAATGTGTATAGTAAAAGTAGAAGTAGATTCCAACGAACTCGCATTCTCCAGTAAAATATATTTTATCTTAATCTCAGACCTTGCCGCTAAGGTAATGTTCGCTATGCTATCACCTAGATGAACACGGCCATAGGGCTCTACCATTACCTCTTCCTCTAACCACTTAAAGTTCCATTTGTTACGACAGTCTTTGTCTATTTCCTTAACTGTCACTTCCTGTCCCTTAGTCAGTACAGCGTAAGCCATCACAAAATTAAGAAATTCTAAATCTAGGCCTAGATTCCTTCAAGTCTACCTCTCACAATATCAAATGTCGATGGCGTCCATGAAAAAAACAGAAAGGATGTGACCGGAAGGAACTAGAATCATTTATTACAAAAATTTGCCAGAATTATTTCCCATCTACCACCAATTTTTTTTTCCGACCGGCAATTTGTTTCCCCGACTCGCCAAATCCAGCCGATGTGCGCGCGATCGCGAGCTGTGACAAGAAATCCGCGAAATCTGAAAAAAGCGGATTTTCGCGGAAGACTTCCAGCCCTGGTTTAGTCTTGTCCAGATTTGAAGGAAACTTGCTAAATATAAGCAATCCATCATAGACTTTCATCTCCACAAAGGAATAAAGCAGGATAAAGAATTTGTTTTAGCTTTATAACATCATCAGGGGAAATAATAAAAATAATAGGTGTACAGGTAGAAGTACCATTGGGTAGATAAAAATGGACCAATTTGCCGCCGGGAAATCCTACTGCAGCAAGTCAAAATCGAGAAACGTTGACTTACGGCACTTGTATTCCCAGGTGGCGAAGGGACATCAGGTATGAATTTCGCCGCCTTTATCGTGAATTTTCATTAACGCTCTGAAACCGTATCGCCGTTAAAGCGGGCGAAGATTTAGAATATTAAATACCAAGGCCTCGCTAAGGCAGTGGAGCGCTTAAGAGTTCTATTTGCAAGTGTTGTGCTCAGAGCTCAGATAATATACTACCGGGTGCAACAAAAACACTGTAAAATGCTCTACGTATAAAGCATTTTATTGCATTATTGTGCACTGCAGTACAGTTTTGACGGACTTGGGAGCCCTGATCTCAAAAGCTGAAAATCTGACAAGATTGGGAATAAATGAAATTCTTAGCTTCATTTGGGACTGCCAGTGAGGAATGCCCAACGGGTTGCCCTATTATATGCTTTTCTTCGGGGCAATCAAAGGGACTTTGAATAAAGTAATGGTCTGCTGGGGGATAATTGATGTAAAACCAATACGCCATTACTTGTGTTTGGATACAGGCTACAGTGACTTATCTTCATTTTAAAAAATTTGCTTATCAATTGTCTTCAAGAATATTTCTTTAGAAATCGGGACAAGAAGTTAAACCTTCAAAAGCGAATAACACAAAATGACACCCAACGTAGAAAGAATCACATGGCTCTCAGGGCATGAAATATTGGTTAAAGTTTTAAGTATACATATGCTAAAATGAATGGTTAATTACAAAACATTCTCACACTCAAATGAAGCCTTCAAACTTGGCCTGTTAATACATGTAACTTGTAATGCCTGCTTAGCTTTAGGGTGCACTTGTATGTGCTTGTGTGTGTGCTGTGTATGTATGTGTGTGTGTGTGTGTGTGTGTGTGTGTGTGTATCAAAATTAACAGAGAGATATTAGATCACTCACAAGCTTGACTCAAAGTGTTAACATAAGACACCTCCACATAATAGATACACTTGAATAGATGTATATTTATTAAATCGATGGTGAAGATGACGTTTGAGAAGAAAGAGAGAGACAGACAGACAGGCAGACAGAGAAAAAGAGAGACAGACAGACAGACACAGAGAGACAGAAAGCAAAAGCGAAAGAGGTAAATATAACAGAAGACAGATACAGAACGACACGCATGTACAGAGAATGAGAAAGGGATGATGATAATATGACTGATAGAACAGAGGTGAATGGCAAGAAGATGGAAACCTGGACAAAGACGTGCGTAGAATAAAAGCAAGATAAAAAATGATACAGGTAAAAAAAAAAAAAAAGAGAGATGAAAATAAGGATAACAGCTATGGTTGACCAGAGCAAACGTTATCAGGTCGTTGTCACTTTGTACAGCGTCATGTACTCTGGAGGGAGAATGACATTTTTACGGGCAATTTACAAACTTTGTCGGCTTGTTTATTTGAAACTTGCCATCTTAACCATGAGAGTGACAAAGGGAAATATTAAAATGAAAAAAACAACAACAACAGACTAATCGTTGTTGATGACACGTACTAGTATAAGTGATAGTAAATCAAGAGACACTTACACTCGTACGAGTTATCGACGAAAAAAATAATTGGACAGAAGATGGAGAAAAAGACTTACTGGCAGAAAGAAAAGGACGATATTCACAACTCTTTGTTAATTGTCAAATGAAAGAGAGACAGAGGAAAAACGACAGTGGCCGTAACAGCATCCTTCTTAAGCCCATATGATGTACAGGGATAACGAGAGGATCTAATTTGCAATCAACGACAAGAAAGCACACTTGTTTCTCTGACCTGATTGCTTGAAAGTCATAACAGTTCGGATGAATGTGGAAACGGAATCTAAAGACACACTTCGAAGAAATTGTCCACAATAAATACACTGATAAAATGACTAACAATTAGATATCCACTGTACATTATTGTATGTATATATATTTATATATCGATACAGATATATTACATAATATATATACTACATACAAAAACATAACTTCATTTCATATGAACATGGTGGCTGAAATCACTAAGAATAACATAAATTCCAACATACAAGAGTATGATAAGATTGACAGTATTGCTGTGTCATATGTTGTGAATGTGTACAGAAAGAGTACAATATTAAGGCACTAGCTAAACACAGAGATGCCAAGAGGTTTATGTCAATCCATTATAATGACATTATAGTAATGCCTACCTAAGAATTGTGCTCAGCATTGCAACTGCAAGTTTTATTAATCCGGTGCTTGACTTCAAAACTATTTTTTAATAATACAATATTAGTCAACCTCTCATACTTTTAAGGAGTTTAATGACTTTCTGTACAGTAACAAAAAGCATAGCAAGCAAACTTGAACAAAGACAGAGTGAAACAAAGAAAAACAGAACAAAACAAGAAACTCTTAAAATATAAACTTCTTTAGTTTACTCTATGTAAAATTTGTGATGGATCCCTTCTGCCTCCTTTAAAATCATTAAAAGACTTGTGTGAAAATCTTAGTGAGAAGATAAATACAACTTGGGGAAGTGACAGAACTGAGCCGTTATAGAAGTATGCATTTTCCCGTCAAATTCTCAGTCCTCACGTGATAATAATACAATGAGTCAAACGGGAAACTCCTCAGATTTAAATTAAATGAGAACTTGGAGAAGCATCAACCTTAAAAAACCCATTACAAAGAAATTGCCTGTAATGTTTTTAATTTCACAACACTTGATGGTACGTCTAAATTGCACACTGCCAGTTAATGTAAGGTTAATGACAATACAATGCTTTGTTCCACTCGTGCGTTTTCAATAAAACAAAGTTTTTGGGAAAATTAACAAAATGGGGGACACTTTGGAGGCAAGAGTAGAATTAATTCAGAGCTTTATTTTCACAAAACAGAGTTCAAATGTAAGACTCACATATTCTGCACACTTTTTTGTAAGGGTGTTTGATTAACAAAACGAACTGAATACAATGGTCAAAAGAACATTAAATAAATGTGATTAAAAAAAAACAAATAAAAAAAACCCAAAAACAACACAACCATCAAAGACAGTGAGCAACAAAACAACCAATAAAACTTATGACAAAATCAAATTTCATGGTGGAAATACCATCTTCAGTACCATAAAGAAATGAAATAGAATGTAAATTTGAGTACATAATATACAACATGAATATAAATTCAAGTCAGATCTACAATATACACAACATGTGGTAAAATAAGCAAGATAAGTTAAAAGTTCTTTACTTTGCTCTAGATGATAGTGATCTCCACGGATGATTTGGCATGCAAAAGATTTCTAAAATACGTGTAAAAATATATTATGAGCAATGTCCTCAATTTTTAAAACACTTAGTAGAAAAAAACATACAATCATGGTTTGAAAATCAAACACAAATTTTTAAAAGAACATAACAATAAAAAAAATTCAGAGAAATAATTAGAGAAAATACAAACAGGCTTTCAGTCATGTTTAAGAAACAAACAAAAAAACAAAACAACAAAAAATACTGGCTCAATGCTGTGATGTTGATAATTACATTTAAATTTAACATTATTTCTAATCCACCACATCCCCTCCCTTTCCCCCCTGTACAAAGTCTTGTTTGTTTCGTCTAAATTCAACGACTTCGGGCCATCCACAGGTGAATTAATTACAGTGAGAGGAAACGCAATATTTGACAAAAGGACACAAAATACTTTGGTAGAAGGCAAAGAAAGAAGCAGATGTACCAGCAACGTCTGATCACCGCCCCCTGCATACGAGGGGCAGTTGAAACGAGCTGAATCCTCCGCTTTTAAACTGATG
Source organism: Doris verrucosa (assembly GCA_031762655.1). NCBI lineage: Eukaryota > Metazoa > Mollusca > Gastropoda > Nudibranchia > Dorididae > Doris > Doris verrucosa. Next base: position 5,807 of record JAUEKT010258084.1, read on the forward strand.
TTTGAGACTGCTCTCAAGTCTAGCAGGGACATCATCTGGTAACCCACCACTGTTGTTATTGATTATGCAACATAACAAAGTTGTCGCTGCGAGAAAAAAACACATATAAGCGCCGAGTGCAACAACAAGCTAAATATCTCATCATTTTTCACAGTTGTAGTACAGAAACAATAAGTTCCTTTAAACAAGGAGTGTTTGCTTGTTATACAATTGTATTATGTTTATATTATATAGACACACTCATTGTGAAAAGATTGGGCTTGTGGGAACATCAGGAGCAATTTCATAATACCATTTATCAATATAGATATAATACATAGACATATACTATCTTTATATAGAAAAAGAGGGAAGTAAATTAATAACAAAAAGCATGAAAAAAGAACTACCAAAAAAACAAACAAGAAAACCAACTTTACAAACCACAGTCAACAAAAACAGATCTACATCTTTTTTTTGTGTGTTTTGTAGATATTTAATGGTATATATTAACAACATCACTGTTTGTAATGGTAAAGACTTCGAAGGTGTGGAATGAGGCATAATAGGCACAAGCATGAATGCAACAAGAGAAAGTCATTTTCAACTGACGTGCTAGGTAGCAGCAGCATTGATTACAACAGTAGGAAACAAATACAGAGAAATAAGACTTTGAATGCAAGAATCACAAGGTTAAAAGATTGCATAGAAGAAATGTTAAGACTTGTCCAGACAGCCGTCCCAATCTGTTAAAATCTTGGCTAACAAAAAGAACAAAACTCCCATATGTTTTGCGGCTGATGTCTCATGATTGTTTTTAATGCATAGAGTTACATTTATCTTTCAATCTTGAGCTCCAAAAGCAAACGTTAAAGTTTTCCTCATTCAAAGAAGTGGCATTAAACGTATTCCTGCAGTTTCAAAATCTCCTAGAATTACACAATTTCATTAAATAATTGTAGCTTTGACTTAAAAATAAAAGAATGTTCAGCTGATAGAAACGCCTTTCTTTCTTTACTTCTATACTTAATAAGTTTGTACATCCTGTCTGTGACAAAATAACACCTTTAGAGATTACTAAAAGCTTTTCACTTACTAATGCAGTAACACCCACTCTGAGCAGAGAAAACTCTTCGCAACGACAATAATAATAGAGACAATGAGAGTCCCTATGTACTCTAAAGGAATGAACTCAAGGAACATGATGGACATCAGGGCAGGCTAGTCCTCATCCCAACATAAGGTAAACAACATTACAGTTCCCCCTCCTCTCCTTCCTTCATTTGAATCACACATGAATGAATGGTTGCATGGCCATGGCATAAAGATCTAACAAAAGCCATTCAAATGTCCGGTTCAAATGCTTAAAATTGGTCGACCAGAACGGTGCATTCTCTGCTCTTTGCTTTCAAAGCACCAAAATAAAATTTTACGGTGGAGAATCGGTACTTTCTAGAGATTCTATCTACACTGACGTATGCCGTTGACACATTACGGCCTTATCCTAGTCACATGTGGATTTATTTTAGACCTGGTTTCAAACCCTAAAGTTTACATGATAGAAAAAAGCTTTGTTGTAATATAGATGATACCTTCATAATATCTAAATTCACGTTCTAAGGGAAACTGACAGTGACGTTTCAGAGCATCAACATTAGGCAGCAACTAAGTCAATGAAAAAAGGAAGGATCTCACCAAGTTATTAATGAGGAAAACATTAATGGCACCTTTAAGGTAACAACCCCTAATTTTTTGTCAAATCAATAGATGAAATATTAATGCCCATAACTAGACGTCAAGTTACAAGTACTCAAGTCCAAAGGAGATATCTTAAGAAATAGATGGCCAGAAAAGATTAGAAATGAAGAGCTGAGGGAAAGAACAGGACAGGAAATGATTTCTGAAAAATTAGGAAAAAGAAAGTGGCGATGGCTCGGCCACACACTGAGTAAGCCATCTGAAAACATCACCAGGCAGTCATTGAGATGGAACCCCAAAGGACACGGGAAGAAAGGTAGATCAAGAATTACATGGAGGAGGGACATGGAGGAAGACATGAGAAGAGGATGTCACAGCAGGAACAGATTTCAGGCTCTTGCACAGGACAGGGAAGGTTGGAGGTCTGTCATAACGGCCTACACCCTGGCATTGGGTGACCAGGCGATGAAAGGAAATATCAGATTCCCACACAACTCAATCAAACGTGTGATTGTGCTGAAAGTCAAACACGACTCCGAACAATGTTATCCTGTTTCAACCTTTTCATCTCCTGCTGATGTAACGATTAAACAAAAAATATTTTAAAATAAAATAGAGGGCCTGTTGCGATATGAAAAATTTCTGGCAATGTCGTAGATGGAATGCAAAGTGGGCCTACAAACCAAGCCGTAATGATGAAACTCCCTTAAATCAAGAATTGCAAAACAAACTTTCATCTGAGTGGTATCTATGTAAATAATTTTATTCATCTTTCGGAAAAAGTCAAGAATTCTTGAGCATAGGAAAAAAACTTTCTCAGAAGCTATGAGGCTCGATCTGATGAGATTTAAAAACTGACCAACTTACTGTCTCACAAATAGTATGCAAAAGAATGTAGGTTTTAACACAATATCCTCAACAACTAGTTAGAAACTAGTTCCTGAAGATAAATTTTGGATAGTGCTTCTGCTGCATGGAAAGGTAAAAAACAACAGGCAAAAGGGCCCATCTACAAGCAATAGGAAAAATGGTGATAATTGAAAAAGTCATTGAAATGTCACGGTAAGAATTCTACGTCAAGCTATGAAGATGAACTAGTGAACTAGAAGCATGAAAAGCTTTTATTAAACTTTGCAGAGGTATTAAAACGAATGAAAGATATAATAAAACTAATGACTGATAAATGGTATAAATGTTTGAATATGAGGGGGAAATTCATATGTACATTGACTATGAATATGAATGTCACATTAAAAAAAAAAAAGAAAAAAAAAGTTCTTGACAAGTTCCGAGCGATGCTAGTTTTGATTTTGTCATTATAAAATAAATACATATAGTGCAGATAGTAAAAATATATGAAATATAAGAAAGTTTGTTCTCATGATGAAAGTCATCTGGTGGAAATGATTTGAGTAATTCAGACGGAGCAGATGTCATAACCTAAGACGTCATCTTAACTGGCGTTTAATACTTTCCCTTCAAATGATTTTGTAATTCTGTTATAACAAGTCATGCATTTAAATTAATGAATATCTCGTACGAAAAAGAGTTACACGAGCTTCTACTATTTCGTAGCCGATCTCCTTATATGTACATGTGTGTCAATTCATTTTTGTGCTGCGATTTACCAATATCTCAAGTCCTATGAAATGTACCAATTGCAATACACAAAATTTAATGTCACGGTGTTTATCTAGTTTCAACACATTATAGACAAACATACATTTAGTGACTTTGCAAGGGTAATTAATTAAGTACAAAGAAAGGTAAAAGAAATGGAGACAAAATGGCGACATAAACCCAAAAAGATGGTCACTCAAACTCTCATAATAAATTAATTCCGATTTTCTTTTTGGGGGGATTTTGCAGAAGAAATACAGAGGCTGCCATTTATAAGAATACTGTTTCAAAAAATACCTCACAAAAATGAATTTCTATAAAATGGGATTTATCCTATACAATACACCCCCTTATAAAAATGATCGATCAGATGTAGGAATGCGGTAAGGACATTTGTTTTAAAAAGAGGGAAAAATTTTTAATCCACAGGCATTAATAAAGTGCACATTTAGCATGACAGTCTAATTGATAAGCAAGTGTTGCAACCAAAGAACAATGAAACATTTTTATGCATTGGTGCCGATCTTGCTGGAGCGACTGAGAAGATGAGCTATCTGCTGAATCATGCGGGATTAACTATATGTCCTGCTATGTATGGTTAGCATGATCTAGGGGGAGGCAATTCTGTTTGAAAATTAAAGAAAATGGCCAGAATCCTTGAAATGGGAAAGTGTTGCATATAGGAACTTCCCCCTCCCTGATTTTGAGCATTCTTATAAACGGCAAACAGTGTAGTAGCTGAAATAGTGGTCATAGCCATTGTCAATATCATGGTAGTAATATTAGCTTCATAAGTAGTTTAAAGGGTGTCTCTGTATGTGTCATGTATTTGAAACATGTAGATATTATTACCATTTCATATGTGAAGTTCAAGAAATACTCATCTAATTATATTATGAATTCACACCACACATTTTAAGTACAATGAGTGATTTATCTTTCTTCAACAATTTTCTTAAATAAATGTTTGCATTTTTATCTCTTTTCCCGAACATCAATGCATGTGTAATCAAATAAATCTGAGTGTTCACTATCTCCCATCTGCATGTTTATTCCCCTAAAAGAAAGTTTCTATGTACAAAATAATACAATAAAAATCTCAAATATAGCTAATAACTTTGTCCTGAAAATGGTTTTATATTTATAATGTCTATGTTAAGAACCAAGTTATATTCTGCAAAAGCACATTTTCACGAGTGGTCTTACAACATTACTCACAGCCTATATTGTGTATCTTCGGTTTGACAGATGATAAATTACAAAGTCCAGTGCTTCGTGCTAAACACAAATATCAAATTCACAAACCTTTGTCCACTGTCTCTGACATTAATATATATTATACATACATATATATATTTTAAGCGTTTACCCAGTTCTTGAGACAAAGCACAAACGTATGTAAATTTTATGACAGTTTAAACTTAATGCTTAGTAATTAAAATTGCCTTTGAACCATAGATCGATCACGTATCAGCTCATTAATTGTTTAAACGCCATCAGACTGAACAAAAAAAAACGCTTCATGTTGGACTTAACGGTCACCGGCTTCAGGCTCTAACCTAGTTGTGATCACCATTTTCCACGATGAAGCAATTTCAATTATCATAACAGCCCAGAACCGCTTTTACACAACCTCATGTTTCTTGGGTGCTGACAGATTACTTTAAATCAAAAATCAATCGGAGAGGTGAGTTGGTGCAACAATCAACACGGACTGTGCCGAGTTGTCCGCATGAGAGGAATCAAACAAGATGGCTGGCCGGCCTCCCGCAAGAAAGGGTGCTGCATGAGCTCTGCTGCGGTGGCACGCACAGACGGGTCTCGAACCAGCATGCGCTCCAGGAAACCTTGCATTCGTGGTGACACCTGGATTGAGGTAGAGAAACAGAGAGCGGTATTTATACATAACGAAAAGTACTCACATTTTGAATAATAGGCTAAAGTCTTATTCAATCAGAGATAATAGAACGCTACGCTAACGCAATGTTCGACTCCCCCATTTAAATCTATACTGACAGGACTCATAAGCATGATCCAAATGAGCTGGCATAATTCATAGGGGCTGCCATGTTTGTATCCCCCTTTGTCCGCACTCAAGTGAGGACCCTATTTATAGTAACTGCAATCACTTTTCATAGTCCAGTCTCTTTCATTCAATTTAAGCAGTGCTTATAAGATTCTACAACATTTTATATTTCACCACACCTCACCTCCATCACTTGGGTTCTGCATAAGGGAGCATAAGGTGTCAACAAAACTCGTCCAGCTGTGAGCGAGCCATCCCAGCCTGTACTTCGTTTTTACAACTTGAATTGTGTACTAGTGCATCTTAAATACTGAGCTTTTTGTGTTCATACTTCTACTCATTTGAGACTGACAACCCAATAGTCCTACAACAATAGTGTTAAGTTAAAAAGGAAGAATTTTTACTAATAATATACAACACACAAGAAACTAATGCATTGTCTGACAGAGCTAAGACAAGATACGATACATGAAATTAAGTCTAAATGTTAAAAACGCAAAGCTTATCATCACTAAATGTTAATGTTAATTGAGGTCATGTTTACAGGAAGGAAGACAGTTGACTGTCAGAATAGTTAGATGGTTCTAGACTTTTGAACTTCTTGTAGGGTGTGGCTCATCCTGATTTTGCTTTCTTGCGACTGAAAGCGGAGGTGATTTTAATTTTAGCTTTCTATAGATATGCACCTAGATTTAGCAAAATCTCAAGTCTAAGACTAAACTAAATCTTCCGATTATTTGATATCAGACCTGTAAATGGCCAATCCGAAAATTGTCTGAACTTTTCGACGCCAATGTAGATCTAATATAAAACATAACATGTGAATAACTTAAAATTAACTTAAAAAATAAAACTGAAGGAAGGGAAATCCTAACTCACCTAAAAAAATATATTTTGCCACACAGAGGGAGAACTGATGCTATAATTCATCATAACTCATGCAGTTTTAAACAGTGTTTACAATAAAGGCAGTAGGCTACCCCATGCCAGACTCTAGCAAAAAATCGTCGTTGGTTCCTCCCCTTCCTGCCCAAACCATTTTATTAAACTTTGTTTTCAAATTTTTCCCTCAATAGTTCCAGAACTAGATCTAAATCTAGTTAGTACATTGTATTCATTCATCTGGACTAGGCTAGTCTTTAAAACGCTATATGACCCGCCTAGGGCCAGTCTATCTAGTTCTAGAACTAGTTTCTAGATCTAATACTATTAAAATTACTGAGCTCTAGAAGGTCTCGGTACAGATCTAGATATAATCTATATAATGGGATCCAGATAAACTATCAAATTTAAATCAGAACTCAATTTTAACTTCAAACGAACTAGGCCTAGTGAGACAAAAGACATCAGCACACAAACGCATGGATGCCCGCACATAATCAACCTCGCCTCGGCCCTCAGTCGTACGTGTAACAATTATCTTTCGCATTCTTCACAACAATTTAATTCAAAATGTTCCGCCACTCTTTTGGCAAATACAAAGAAATATAAGGATCGGAAAAAGAGTGGCTCAATGGGGCAAACGGGAGACGTGTGTGAAGGCATAAAACTGA
>JAUEKT010258195.1:0-18441 GCA_031762655.1 Doris verrucosa
AATTTTTTTTTATTGGTCTTTACTCTTTGAATAAATTAATTTGTGTTCTTTTATCCCTCTTGCTTTCCACACTGTGCTTATGTACACTGTAAGGTTTTATTCTTGACAAGTCAAAATATTTCATTGGCTTTCCATTCCAACCCAACCTTACAAAATTGTTTATTTTATTTTGCGCTCTTTATAAACTGTATTATAATTAACTATAATTAACTAAGGAATAGTCATAATGATAATAATATAATTACATCCTGAGGTTTGAAAGTCTTTAAATAATGAAGAAAGAAAGATAATACAAAAATATTGGTAGTCTTCAGCTTGTAAATGACTAAATCTGCATTTGCAATTTTTTTTTACATTTTTTTCACTATTTTACATATGTTTTTTATTATATTCATAAACCTCATATTTATCCACCTACCACCACCATTTTTGGTGAATATATGCAAAAATGTACATACTTTGATACTATCATTAAAAATCAGAACTTTACCTGAATACTTTTTTTTTTCCTTCTTTGTGTATTGCTGATTTTGTGAAAATTGTGCGTTTTCGTATCTAAAAATAGACCGGAAAGTGGGTCACTGACCAAAATAAGTGAAAGATTTTACAAAAATAATTATTGCACCTGATAGCCCTTTCAATTTCCTACAAATCCATACCCTATATGTCTATATTGACCCTACTTCAATGACCCTCAGGACCAATCATTTACACCTGTGTCAGACTTTTGCCAAAAGTACTGAAAAACCATCGGCCCCGAAAGAGTTAATAAGTAAATAAGAAATGCATTTCATGGTGATTTATCCTAATTCAACTGTGATTTGTTTTCTTAATTTTTCATAGTTTACCAAGCCTTTGCCTCAATATATACTAAAGATACTCATGAAAGATTATATATCATCTATTATTTCATTGTATCACTCGAAGATGATAATGCATGTACCATAGTTTTTGAAATTATATTATATATATTGATGACTGAGTGCAAGAACCAGATATCTACATTTTTGGAGTTTTGAGAAAAATGAAGTTGAAATTTTGTTCACTCTCCTTTCAGTCCTTGAATGTGATTAAAAAAAATAAAAAAATCTCCAAAACGAAAAGGGCTACAGAATTGAAACTTACGCTGATGATGGATAGGTTAATATGACTTAGAATGTGCCATGTATGCAGATACATTGTATATGATTTTTGCAGTTATCCGGTTTTTGCACTCGGCAATCAGTAATATATCTTGAATGGAAAAAAAAAGTTTGTATAAGTTTGGTTTGAATGCTCGTCTAAATAACTCATTCTTCACAACAAATTCCCACAGGCCGGGATCATGTCTGTCGCTTCATTGGCTGTGGACGAAATGAGAGATATAACTATGTGGTGATGTCTCTACAAGGAAAGAATCTTGCAGAGCTAAGGAGGAGTCAATCTCGAGGATGCTTTTCACTGAGTTCTACTTTACGACTTGCCTCACAAATTCTTCATGCCATAGAAGCCATACATGATGTTGGTTTCTTGCACAGAGACATAAAACCAGTAAGTTCGAATCCACATTGATTTGTTCTAGACTAGAGCAGTGTCCTGACACACAGAAAGTCTTCAGTTTCAACTTTTTCCTGGTTTTTTTATTTATGAAAAGGAAAGTTTTTTGTCATTGAGGGTTTTGGTGGGTGTGTGTTTCATAGTCATCAATGTCTTTTTTTTTTTGCTTGAAGAGCTTCTAACTGGTTGATTAAAGTTTTGAGGATTCTTAACACTTTTATGTATACGATTTTGTTTGACTCTAGATCAAAAGGCTAAGAAATTCATATTTGGGATTTCGTCCACAGTCAAACTTTGCAATGGGTCGTCCTCCCAACAACAGAAAAGTCTACATGTTGGATTTCGGCTTGGCACGCCAATACACCACCGCATCTGGAGAAGTGAGACAGCCTAGATCTGCTGCTGGTTTCAGAGGAACTGTGCGATATGCATCCATCAATGCACACAAAAATAAGGTAATAAATCTTATATCCATGGTTGGCGCATCAAAGCTCTTAAATCTTGATTTTCAAAGCCAGGACGACAGAGAGAATTGTGCACAACGCTGATATAAATTTCAGTTTGCTTTTCTTTCAGTTCCTATGAATATTTTATGATGATAATTTTACTTCAAACTTCATACCCTTGGTAGGGTACAGCTAAACTAAAGGGATTGTTATTACTTACACAGTGGGCAGGCATTGCTGGGACATCTGCTTCTTTCTCTTCCTTTTAACTGATTTTTTCTTCGCCCCTTCCATCTGTTTCCTCTTAATGCATCTTAAGAAAAACTAGTATAAGGAAAGTTGGCAATGCTAAGCGAAAAACGAATACGTTTTTAGAAATGTCCGAGGAAACATCGTAAACGGTGTACACTTTTTTTCTTTCTCAACTTTTTTTAAGATGCTTGCATGCACAACGTGATTTCATAGAAACCTAGCTTAGCCTTTTGACCTTTCATCGATGAATTTTATGGCTCTTTCTTTTTTCGTTTTTTCAGCTTCCATATAGAGAACAGCCATCCAGTTTTACCCAATTATATAAATAGACGAGTGACCCTTAAGGTTATACATGCTACAATTGTTCCTGTTGTAAATTTTATTTTGTCCCCAGGAAATGGGCCGCCATGATGATTTGTGGTCACTGTTTTACATGGTGGTCGAATTTATATCAGGACAGTTACCATGGCGAAAGATCAAAGATAAAGAGCAAGTGAGTATACTGTATAGGCTGTTTTAAGTTATTGAAACTATTCTTATGATATAGGGTGTAAAAGTGCATTTCAAAAGAGGCCTGCTATGTTTATCTACCACCTACCCCCCCTTTTAACTCAAGAAAGGCGAGCTGAGTCTCACCGATCGCCTCTCCTCAGGCAGCGCTTGCCGTGGGGGTTGAAACGCGGACGTAAGAATGGTCAGTTGATTGACATCTTTATTCAGTCTCCTATTCCTCATTTAGGGGCAGAGCGTAAGGCCTACTCATCTTACTCAAGACATTTTGCGTAACTGTTATCATTTCTTCGTGCACTGCTTTTGTTTCTGCTCGCGCATGTCTGCCATGGTCACTCGGTGTATCCTACAGACGGCCAAGAGTATGGTGTGTGCTTGAAGGTCACATGTGCCAAAGAAACTCACATGTGTTTTGAAAGCCCCATGGATAGTTTCTCGGATTGCGAGGTGAAACATTTCTCCCTTGCATGCCTGAGTAGGTAACCTTGAACCGTTGCATGGCTTAACGAAGGCCACTTGACCCACTTATCTTGCCTGTACTGCTAGTGCTACCAGGTACTGACCTCTGTCGGTGAGAGAGTCAGCTGATTTAGTTAAGCTTCGATCTGTTTCAGTGAATGACAGTAATCTTACAACGGCTTTTGTTACACCTATTTTTATTCTTTGCATAATATCATGACTTATGACCAAGGGCCAGGGGCTCGAAGAGATACGACGACTTTATCCTGAGTATAATTTATAGGCTAAATTTATCGCTTCTCTTTTGAGCTCCCGGCCCTAGGTATCGGAACTATCCCATATTTTCCTCATTCAAAGCGAAATATTATGTTTGAAACATGTTCCTTTTCAATCCCATCCATGTACGTATAATCCATGCTAATAATCACAATTCATGCTGCACCATACAGAGACTATGCAAGAATTTTTTTTCTCAGGGATGGAAGGGGGCAGGGAGGAGCAAAGTAGTAGTTAATATTAGTCTCACTGTCATAATCGATACATTTGCTAAAAGCCTGGTACCTTTTGCAGATAAGGCTCGCTCAAAGGTTCATATGTTTTTGCAATCTTCTGATCAGTTGTCAATTACAAACACCTGACATACGTTAGATTACAGATGGGTATGAACATAGATTTGTGACCAATCACAGAAGTCAGTCAAAATGATGGGCGTGATTTTACACAACTGTCTTCAATACTGGTGAAATAATAGTGTCCCTGTCAAAATATATCTCCTCCCATTTTTCACATAAGAGTTTAGTCGTTGGAGACTGCCATGTATCAGACCTTCATCTTGTTTTGGCGACAAACAACAAAAGGAACTTTGATGTCTTCAACAGACTTTCACATGCTTCGGTTGCCATGTGTTTGCCTATAATCAGGAATGGAGGACTATTTCCAGTGAATGTAGGGAATCTGGCTCTGTGAAGTGGAAGGTAGTTGTGAAAAACTTGTCCGTTGCCTGAAGGGAGATTTACTTTGACTCATTCATCCAAGCGTATTTTTATACTATACACTTAGCTTTATTATTACTCTACACTAGGTCCATAATTTCTTTGTACTAAAGACAAAAGCAACGTCATTGGTCAATAAAAGTTACACCATGCTCTCATAGCATGAAGAAATGTGGATGGTGCAAGGGGGAGAGGAAGAGGCAGGTGGAAGATCATCATTCTAACAGCAGCCCAGGTAAATGAGTGCTTGTGCAATTCACAATGCATACCGGTCTTGACCCAGTGACCACAGTCATGCGCACAACAGTCAATTGTCAAACTTGACACTGATAAGCTGGCGGCTCGGAATGATCTGCTAGGGCAGCCCCTTCCTAGTGCTGTAATAAGGCTAGCTGCATTGAGATCAGAGACGCATATGACATGAAGCAGACTACCCAGAAGTTAAGGTCATGCCCAAAGGACGTGAATATACATTTCCCGCTTTTCTCACCTCAAAAGTAGACAACGTATTTAAATGTTTTAACTTCACTTGAGTTAAGCTGTTCTGTATGTCTGTCTGTCTCTCTCTTTCTCTTCTTCTCTCCCTCTCCCTTCCCCCTCTCCTTTTCTTTTCCCATCAATCACTTATCATACTTTATCTTGTTCACCCTACCTGGGATGTATTTTTTCCGCAGCAAAATTTGGAGGGTGTTGACTTGTGCATGAACTTTGACCGCTAGCTATACATAAGTCTGTGCAACAAATAAGATAACATTTCTGTAAGGGGCCAGTGATGCAGGATCACTACAGGGATAAGATGCATCAACAAAAAAACAAACAATCATGGAACAGTCTGAGCTGGACAATTTATTTATGTTGTGTCGCACAGCATTTTCATTTATGTTATGTATACTTTTTTCCTCAGTCATCTTTATTTAATTGCTTTGGTCAAAAAGAATTTTACGCAGTTGGAGAAATATGTAGGGTGATTAGGAGACCTGTGTTTTGAGCCCAGATTACTTTGTCATTTACTTTTTACAGGTGTTTCCTTCTAGGCCTTGACAGACCCAAAGACCCGGAGCTTATACCGGTTTCTGTAGCATTAAGCGGAACAGGTGATACAAGGTCATCCCCTGGACAGGACGCTAGTCTATCGCAGGGTTTGCTCCCCAGTCCTTGCTGATACTCATGTACACCTGAGTCGAGTGAAGCAATTGGAGTAAATTTTCGTACTCAAGGAAAATACATGATGGTCGCGGATGGGATTCGAACCCCGTACCTCTCGGTCAGCAGTCTGACGCCCTAACCACTCGGCCACTGTGCTTCCTTTTTATAGATGTGCAAACTAGTAATTGAAAGCCAAATGAAGAAGGGCAGAAAATTATAAAGCAAACAGTTAATTCTGCCGTCTTCACTGTATCATTACTTTTATTGTCATTGGAATTGTTTCAGGTTGGCATCATGAAAGACAAATATGATCACGTTAACTTATTGAAGAATCTACCCAGTGAATTCAGGGCATTTTTGGAGCACATTCAAAGCCTTGACTACTTCGATCAGCCTGATTACAAGATGCTGTCAAACCTTTTGGATCAGTGCATGAGGAGGAAGGGCATCAGGGAAACGGACCCGTTTGACTGGGAAAAGAACACCACGGACACATCAATCACAATCACCAACACTTCAGCTTTACACGCTCTAAAACAAACCAAGTATGTTTGCGTTTTTCTTCTTCCTGTTTTTACTTCCAACGCCTTCTTTGTCTTCTTATTCTTTTTATTCTCATCCTTATAGATAGATAGATAGGTAGGTAGGTAGATAGCTAGCTAGCTAGATCTTGATAGACATATAGATTAGATAGATAGATAGATAGATAAATAGATAGATAGATAGATATGTAAAATCAGATCAGAGACAAATATGCATGCATTCAGATTTAAAGAAGAAGAAGAAGAAGAAAAAGGAGGAGGAGGAGGAGGAGGAGAAGGAGGAAGAGAAAAAGAATAAGAATAAGGACAGTATTACCATGTTGTCGTATTGCTTGAGTTTTTTTAGTGATAAAGATATCCTGTGGATATTCCCAGTTTGTGTCATGGAGCAAGGACACTTATTTTTGAGAATTGCTGTTTGAGGATGTTTTCTTGTATGTAAAATTTGGGAAGGGAAGGTGGGCTGGTGGGCATACTGGTTTTTATTATGTTCAATAATAGCGCCCATTTGGGTCATAGTCTTATTTCCATAATCATGTCTCTTCTTATTTCATCGGGAGATGACGGAAAAAAGTAAATTTAGTATAATTCAAATAAGCACAGGTACCGTTTTGAGAAAGAGAGGTTGTGTGTAACTAGTTGAATATAATCATTGAGCGCTTGTGTGGGTCATTGCTTTTTCACCCCCCCCCTTTGTTTTTCAGTGTTCTCAATGCAGGACCCATAACACCAGGACTGGGAGGGGCCACAGAAATCATGGATGAGAATCTCAGCTACCAGGATGGAGAGGAGCCCTTGAAGAGAACAGAGCTGATCCCCCTCAACGAGGTTGACAACCGTTACGTTGAGGAAGGCGTTGTGGTGCTATCCCGTCCCGATGTTGAGGCTCCCCCGGCCAAATACGAGCAGGACACCAAAACCAAGGAGAAATCAAAAGACTCTGAGAAGAAAGTCAAAAGCGAACTTATGTACAAAAAGGGGGTGGCCGGAGAGATTGCCACCTCAAAGGAGCAGGGCAACCGAGGGAGTGGCGCCCACCCTTTGATGAAGCCTCAGGGACAGGCGGCGAACGTCCGGCACGCCAATACGGCGGCTAGCGCTGAAACCCCGCCCGTCCATCCTGGGCATCCCACGAAGGGAGTGGACAAGGAGGGTCTGTCCCCGGGCGACCGCCTTCCTCCCCCCGGACCATCTGTAAGCTACGGCTTGCCTTCCTCTGGTTTTCAGATCTCCGGAAACGTAGGCAACAGTAACAAAAACAGAGTCGTCCGTCTGCACGAAGGTCAGGAAATCGGCGGCCTCGAACCTTCAGGAAACGACAAGGGTCAAGGCAGTTTTCTTCCAGGAATCGTTGGCTCGGCAGATGCCAGAGATGCTAACAACGAAAACGAGAACATGCGGATGGAGAGCCAACCTGATCTGGCCAGTCGGGCGGCCATCACCTTTGCCCTGATGCAGACGGACGACAAGACTCACACGCAGTGCGATGAAGGGGCCGAGGAGAATGCAACGCGGGCCGCTCCCTTCACAATGGCTAGTCAGTGGGGCGCTTTCGGGTCCAGCGACGAAGGCAGCGAAAACGAAGGTAGCGACGACGACGGCGGAGGGGACAAGGGAAAGAAATCCGCTCGCAGTCGAAGACGAGCCACCTTGAACACGCTGGCCGATGAAGACGACCATCAGCTGGACAGCATGGCCAGAAACTCGCTGGTCCTCCTGGATGAGAGGGATGGCCACGAGACCATGCGGGCGTCGCTGGTGTTTGAAGACGAAAGCAGCGACGTCTTAAAGGTGCTCAAAGTCGGAGCCGGCGGGGACGAGGACGGGCCTGAAGAGCGCGTGGAGGTTTCCTCGTCACGACTTTCCGATTCGCCGCACCATCATAGTCACCAACGACACGTTCAGCACCCTGACTTGCCGTACGCACATAGTCCGCGTAAAATGCCTGAAAAGCTTGCCAAAGACATGGATAACCGGATAGGATCGCCCTTGAAGCATAGCTCTTCGGGCAGTCCGTCGAAATTTGTGTTCAAAAACAGAGAATCGAATGAAGACAAACGGAGCAGGAAGCTAGTGGCTATGGGCAAACCACCCATCCACTCCTCTGTCAAGCGAGACAAAAGCATGGAAAGCACTGCCGGGGCTTCTAGCGACGCTATGAAACAATCAAGCTCCCAATCACCGTACACATCCAGGGAGAGCAGTTCAGCATTGGGAGGCTCCAAACCGAAATCCATTCTCAAGGACAAAAACGCAATAGGAGAACGCAATTCCAACGTAGACAATCGCTTCTGTTCGGAGCCTTCCAATGTGGGCAACGACGGCCGCGTCATCGTGACCATGAAAGACGAGCCGCATTCTGTCACGCCCAGAGAGCAGAACCCATGGCTCGGGAGCACCACTCCCCGTCACTCTACTGGCAAGAGCCGGGATGTAGAAGTCAATGAACAGCCCAACCAGTCGCATATACGAAGGTTCCACAGGCAGGGCTCGTCCTCCTCGCCAAGAGGCTACACGGACCCCAGAGCTCTAGTCACGGCCGAGTCAGACAGTTCGCCTGTCCCCAAGCCTCCCCCCGGACACGCTCCAAAGAATGCTGTGGTTACTGCTAGGTAAGTTGCTATATCTCTTTGCTAGTTTTAATATATATGGGCTGTTATTATGAACGTTACCAAATTTGTCTGGGGGATTTGATTTTCTTTTGATGAGGGGAGGGGGAGCGGTTTGTGGTCATTTTTCATAAAGAAAGGAACAAATGTCCGCACGGAGTTGAAGGTGAAGATGTAAGTGGATTAATAATATGAAGGTTGCTTGATAAGAGCTACAATATAGGTTTCAAAGATGGGTGTTCTCAGGATTTTTCCTGAATTCAGGATTTTTTTTCAATTCTCAGGACAAAATTCTGTGAAGAAAACTCAGAAAATAACCAGAAGAACAAATAAACCATTATAGAATATGCTTTGTGGAGCAATTTATTTGTAAGCACTCAGAATCCTCAGGATTTAATGCTGGGACTTGTGCCCATCTCTGAGGTTTGCAAAATTGAAATTATTTGGCCTCTATAATCTCGTCTTTTGCCTTCATATTTTCCTATCTCTTTTGATTTTTTAAAGTGAAGTATACAAAATTGAGTACAATACGAGCAAGTGAATATTTTTTTATAACCCATTGTGCATCCTATCAAGTAACCGTTCATGTTTCCCTTACATTGTTTTCTGATTGTTATAATGAGTTGTTGGGTTGTTGTTTTTCTATCTGTTTCTCACTTTCACTTTTTATTTCTGTTCTATTCATTTTCTCTGTCTGCATTGCTGATGTCTTTATTTGCTTCTGACTATGCATGCATCTTTCAGTCTCGACACTGAAACACTTAAACAGTGATTTCATAGTATCTTCTTCCCACAGGCTGCCATCAGATTCTCTTATCCGCTTTTGAAAAACTTTGGGATCCAAATATTAAACTTGAATTGTATTATTTCTTCTGTGCACATGAGACAAATCTTTGAAAGATAGGATGCTCCAGGAAGAATAAAAGCAAACATATAACAAAATACCAACATTAATGTGACATATCATATGTGATAATCATGTTGGTTTTTGTAGATGGTACTAAGTTGAGGCAAGTCCGTCATAATGTTATATGTAGTGTTGATTTATGTTACATTTCCTGATGAGTGGGTAGCTCAGTCGGTAAAGCATCTGCTTTACCATGCAGTTGGCTGCAATGAAAAAGTTTTATTTTTAGACCCTCTGCCAACCTAGCAGTGCATTGGGTAGCTAACTCTATTCATACTCTGTGAAAATGAAGATGATCTCAGAAGCATTGGCGGACATCCACATTGCAATCGGATTTTGATACCAGGGGAAATTGGCGCTCAATTACTGATTAGCATCCACTCAGTTTTGGGCATCATGGCATAGTACTTATTCTTACTTTCTCATCCACAATGAGCAAATATCTCTGGATGCATTTCTTTGTGTCCCCATGATGGACAAATAGTTTTATTATGGATGAAATTGTTTTAATTCAGAGTAAGTCAGATACTCTTGCATTTTTTAATTTTCAATCAAAACAGAGTTCACTACTCTTGAATTTGATGGTAACCCTGCTCAGTAATTTGGTTATTTGATTTTATGCTTGTTTTGAAAGGGTTTAAATACATATCGTTTTAAAATGAATATTTTGCTTCTTTTGTTACATTCTATACATGAGGACCCTAATTTAAAAAATACTGGGGTTATTTTTTTTTTCAAGTTGAGAAGGAAATCATTCAATCAATATCTATCGATATGTTATCATGCACCAATTTCATGCTATGTTATTTATATATCATAAATTTATGCAAGGGGCTATAAGTTAATAAATTTTCTTGATTGTCTACCAAGTCACTTCTGAAGGGTTCTGTACGAATGATGAAATTGCTTCCTTGACCATTTCTACCTGTACCCACAAATCAAAAGAATAAAAACATCCTGACATATTTTTTTTTTGTAGCACCCCTAATCTTATATATGTTTCTAGTAGTTTTGCTCAGATTTCAGAAGAAGCATTTAATAAATTGTATATTCAAATCAAAGGTAAACTTTAAAATAACATTGTTGTCCAATTTTTTTAATTATAAGTAATATAAGTGATCCCCATGTCCAAGTAGTTGAGCAGCAAAATAAGGTTGTGACATCAATTAACAAAATACTTGCAAACCCTTAAAAAGCCATCTCTGCATCTCAAATATATTAAATAAGCTTAAAAATTGACATACATGTACTAGAGTCTTTACTTTGTTAAAGGCAATTTGTAGGCAAACTAATGACAGAATACCCAGAAAATGAAATTCATTTTTGCCCGTTCTATACAGGATTAGATGTCTTTTATGTTTGCTTGTATCCTTGTTTTTTCTTCCCCTCCTTTCAGCTTTTAGTAGACTTAGCCCACTTCTAAGTGTTCCTGGTGCCTCTATTTTGTGTTTACCATTTGCAGTGTTTAATAAGTGTCACTGTTCTTTCTTTCAATATTGTAACATTTCATGTAGCCTACTTCTGTTTTGCCCTTTAAGATGTTTGTAGTATAGTAAGCTTGAGTTTGGTGTAGTTTCCTTGTATTGTAGGTCTCTGTGTCTTGGTTTTTGTTCAATTTGATTGGGAATGTATCTGCTTGATCCCATCATCTTGGCTCCTCATATTCAAGTGGCTTCCGTTTCTCTTAAGATGGAATTACAATCAAGATTCATGCTTTCTAAGCTCACTTGTAGAGAATATTCTTCTCTTGTCATAATTGTTATATTCTGCTGTAAATTTTTCTTTTTCATTTAGTTGCAATTTCTGTTGGATCTTGCACCATAAATTATTTCTTCAAAAGCTATAGAAAGTGAGAATACAACTCAAAAGTTTGCCTTAAAAGCACAAAATGGAAGTTCTTTCATTTTCTTTCTTTTTGGTGAAGCTAATCAATATTGACTGCTTCAGTCTGCTTGTTTGTATTAATAATGACGTTATGAATTAAAATACTCTTTTGCTTATTTCATGGCTTCTTTTTGTCATTCAATATTGGTTTCCTCACCTCTCAGTCTGGTTATTGGGATTTCAATTGTAGCAAGAAGATGGTTGGAAATCAAACGGGCACTCTTCAGAAGTGAATTTTCAGCAATGGAAGTAAAATCTGGTCATTCTGGTGTCTCTTCATTGAGGTTTGTTGAATTCTTGAATACTGTTCAAAGTTTCTTATTGCCTATCTTTTCATATTATTCTCACAAAGTTTCAATTCATTCAATAGTTTATAGGTAACAATCAGTATGGGTTCTCCTCATCCTTGACCATCATTTAAAATGTGACACCAAAAAAAAAAATACAAAAAAATACTGAGATGCAAGTATGGAACTGGATAAATAAAGTAAAATGAGACTGCTCTTTTAGAAAACATTTTCATGACACACATCCATCCTTTTTTTCCATTTCTTCATTTGCACTTTTCTTCTCAAATTTCTTTGTTTTTCTCTCGTCAACTTGAAAAACAATTACTGCGATTTTATTTCAAACAGACTTTATTTCAAGCACTCAATGGCCTCAAATAGAATGACAATAAGAGTTTCTTAAACCACAAAATCTGAAATTAAAATGTTGAAATTGGACATCGAGAAGTCTAAACAGCAAGCCTTATCTTAGCAATAAAATACTTTTAATTTATCATAATCTATAATATAATAAACCATTTAAACAATATTTTGATAAATTATGAAGGTAACTTCTTTGTAAATTCAACATCTTTACACGTCTTCCCCTTGTACAATTTTATAGACTATCGTTTTCTTTTTCTTTTTGAAAATGTTCCATTTATCTCTTATGAAGAAATCTTTATTAGGTATTTTATTTTTATATATTTAAACCTTTGTAAAGGTATTTAATCATCCCTCCAAACTGGACTTGGAAAATAATGTTTAAAGGGCAATTGTTTTGGCTTCCCATATAGGCCCCGTATTATAATAATATAGTTTACTTGAAACAGACCTGATGAAATAAAGTTATACATAGAGGAAATATACTAACAGATTTTCAAAGTTGAATGTTGAAATATTATATTGTATTATAATGACTAATTCAGAGTTGTCTCTCCAACTGAGGGTTCCTACTGTTTTGTGTCTCCAGGCGCCGTCGATACAAATTGGCGTCGAACAGCACGAGTCCGCGCGAGGCCAACAGCCCTTAGCATAGTCCACAGTGCACCCACCTTCCACCTCAGTTGTTCTAAATGCCACACGTCTTTCTTTAAAGCTTGGTCATCAAAAGCAGCCCCCGGCAACTCAACTTCCATTGTGTTACCTCACTCTACACCTCAGGCTGTTTGCTTTTTTTCTGCAATAAACTTGAAATAAAAAAAAACAGTTTAGATTCGTCTTCTGTTTGGAATTGGGTATGTTATTTTAGTTTTTATTTGTTACCATTTTTTCTGTTCCCTTTTGTTTCATTTATCATTTAATTATTTTGGGATGTTTTTTCATTGTTTTGGGGTTTTTTTTAATTCTTTTTGGTGGCGAAGATTTCTTCCTTATTTGCAATTTTTTATATGCTTTATCATTTTCATTTTGCCATGATGTTTGCATTATTTAAAGAATGTTTGTTGTTAATGTAAGTGTAGTCCTTTTTGTTTGTATAAAAACAATGTTGGGATGAGATGAAACAAATGGCTCTTTGTTTTCAAATGCTGGTCATAGTTGAACAAATTTTATTTCAAAAAAGAATTTTTTGAAGAAAACATGAAATTTTTTTGCACATGCGTATATGTTTCTTTATGTTATATCAAAATAATTGTTACTAAGGTGCTTCTGTAATGCCTTTGCCATTTTTTCTTCTTCCTGTTTTATCATTAGTTGTGCACAAATCATCAAGAAGTTTTGTTGTTTTTAGTTTGGCCTTTTAAAGTTTTTACTGTTGTGTTTTATTTAGATGAAAAGTGTGTTTTAAAAAGATAGAGAGATTGATTGATTACGAAACAATTTTAGCATCCAAAGATTTGACCCTTAACTCTTTATCTTGATTTATGATTTTAATTTTGACGAGTTCAATTTTTCTATTTGCATACTTGAATGGAATCAAAATGGTTGTTCAGGTTGATGTTGTTTTCTGTTGTCACTCCCCCTCCCCCACCCTATCTCTCCCTTTCATTTCTCTGAAGTCTCTGACCCCTTACAGATGCGCTTCCATTTAAATTCTGACTTTGATATTTGTCTTACAGAATACCTAAGAGTCCCGGTTCTAAACGGCCCACTTGACCAACTTCTGGAGTGGATGCTGAGTGGAATCTTGATTGAACTCTTTAATTACAAATGTCTGAACAAACTCAAATTTGATATTAACGTGCTCACTTTTAAGCAATCTTGTTTGTCTTGTGATGAAAAACATAAAAAATGCTATGTGCGGATCAATGTTTCGGTAAGCAACAAAATTTTTCTACTATTCACCTTTTTAAAAAAAGATCCTTCCTTCCTATACGAATGGTTGTGGAGTGTGTTCTGATTTGCTACCTTCCTTCATGATCACATCAGTCATTGAAATTGAACTGACATAGAAGCGTTGGACTGCCAGGTGTGAAGTTTTTGTTAACGTGTTGCCTTCAGTGCTCAGTGAGATTGTGTAATTAATGCAAGATTGCTTTTCATGCTTTGTAACTTGTCGATTGTTAGCTCATTTATTTTTTTTTAACTAAAACTTTTTCTCTATCTCGATAGTAAGCCTGGTAATTTTATAGAGATACTGTATCTACATTGGCACACGATTTGTAAAGAAGCATTTATTTTGCATGCTTATATATTTCATTACCTTTTTAATATTGGTATGTATTTAAAATTCTGAAATTGATGAATAACAAACATTGATAAGAACATGCCACACACCGTAATCTTCGAGGCTGGCTGTTGTAATGAAGGTTAACAAAGAGATTATAATACCCCTTTTGCTTTCCATAAGTAAGAAAGGTCAAATATTTGTTTGAAAACTCATTAAAACCTGCCGATAAGGATGATATCACAACTACCAACAAGAGTTAAACGTATGTGAAAACTATCATTGAAAGTGAAAAATTTTCTGATCTTGTATATGAAGCCAACTCGTTAACTTGATTTGCATTAATTTTGTGGGGTTTCTTTTCTATATTATTTAATAAATATGCTTAGCTTGTTTTAAGAAATATATCAGTGAAATACTAGTCCCCCTACGCTTCTCAGAGAGAAGATGTATGCAGGATTGTTCCTTTTAAAGAAGGACAAAGAATGAGACGTGTACATATATATAAGCTTTTCCTATGTTTTGAGTGTTGGCTTCAAAATCTTTTTAGGGATTTGAGATTTAAAGACAGTTATTTGTCATAATCTTAGGGAAAAGCTGATATTACTTTTTCTTACATTTGGGGAGAAAGGGAAAAGGTCGAGGTGTTTGCATTATTATCAAATGTTTGCTCATGGTACTGAATGTCATTTAAATGTTTTAGAGAGATTCTTGGTAAAGATTATTCACTGCTATATTATGCGACACATTTGATATTACTAGTAATAACCAGTAATATTGCTTTTAGCTCAGGTGTCAACCATACTCGAATGAACGTCTCAGAAAATGCCAGTAAAGGAGAATTCCATGTAATTCCTCTGTAATTTTAATGATCTGAAATGCACTGTAGGTTTTATTTTCATCTTAATCATATTGTTATGGCACTTTCGTTGGTTTATTTTACATTCTTATGATTGTTTTTTTTATTCATCCATGCATGAGTGGTTCATAGTCATAGGTATCCCATACGCCTACTTTAGGTAAATCTTGTTAAGGCCTCTAGAAAGATGTATTTAATATTTTGTTTGCAACATTAGTTCATTTGATTTCAATCTTTTAATTTTAAATTCCAGAATTTTAAAGCAATGAAGTGGACTCCAAGGAGGGGAGTCCTGCATTATTTTAGGGAGAAAAATCGTAAAGAAAATAAGAGTTTGATTGTTGATGTTCAGTTGTTATTACTTGCAACCAAAATTTGGTTAATATTTTGTTTGCTTGAAACTTTTAACTTTTCTGTGAACGATTTTGTGCAACGAAAGGAATATTGAACATATTTTAAACTTTGAAGAAAGAAATGTTTGGGGTGTTCTTTTTAGGATGGATTTCATTTGTGTATGCTGATGTCATACCACAGTCTGATTTTGGTTCAAGTTTAAATTGTCTCTAGAGCATGACAAGTTCTAGTCTTGTGACATTTGATTTATGACCATATTCATAACTGGAGAATAAGCAAACACTCCTTACCCTATTGTGAGTGCCATACAAAAAAAAATACCAAAGACTGACTCACCGAGTAGGCCCTATTGCTAGACTATTTTGCAATTGTGTATACTAATGAGACCATTTCTTAAATTTATGATGTCCAAAACAACACACCAAATTGAAGAGTTGGAAACTTTTAAAACTTTTTTTTCGTTTGATCCATTATGCTTCATGATACTCTGAATCTCTGTCAATATGAAATTGTTATATTTTGTTGTTGTTTTAGAGACTTATACACATTGTACAGCGCAAAGACAGCAAACATTTAGGGACCAGGCAATAGCATTGTGCACTAAAGCTTGTTTCAGGGAAGATCATCGTCAGGAAAGCGGAAATCCGATGTGGACAGAGAGGAATCCTGATGTGCACTGCCTTGCCGTGAATCTAGGAATTCTTGGGTTTTTTAAAAGTTTATTTTGACGTAATTTGTATGTATGAGAAGTATTTTGTATATCTCTCAACAGAAGAAACGCATATTATCTTGTAGTGGTCATCTTCTATGCAGAATTATGAGCAGAATCAGACATGAGTAATTCAATGCGTTAGAATAATTTTAGCTTTAATTGACGTTACAATTTTCATTCCACAAATCTTTGTTCCTCATCTACATTATTTTGAAAATATGTTGAAGTTTGGTGTATGTAACTATAAACCATATGTTGTGCGTTTCTTTTGTTTAACAGCTTTATTATACATATTTTATGTTTGAAACTTTTTGACATTTGATATCTACCAAAACCATTGCATTAGCTGTAATCTTTGTTTCTATATTACCTACATCTTATACGCCTCCTCTCCTTTTCCCCTGTATCTAAAAAGGAAAGCACCAGTAAGTTTTATTGTATGTTTTGTTCCCTGATGACCAGAATTGGCTTTAAAAGAGTTTTTTGGGGGGGCGGAGGTGTAATTGCAGTATTGCGCAGCTTTTCATTGTTTGTCACAAAGAATATAAAAGTATTGTGAACCAGTTGAGTTTTGTAACCGTGTGTGTGTGTCTACCAACCAGTAGAATGCCAGGGACTACAAACACTTCATATTGGCAATACAGGTGAAATCTTTCTCTACCTATAGCTGTGTATCTAGCTACATCTTATCAAATTGGAGCTACCAGAGAGTTCTTTTCTTTCTTGAGGATGATAGCCTACATGGGGGTTGCAATGAGAAAGGATGGCATAAATCTGAAAAGCGTCCCAAACTAGACTGAAAAGCGAGTATTATTCTTCGAAAGTTGACAATTTGAATTGCAAAATGTTGAGGTATCCTAATGTCAAATTCTCAAGCTTTTTGGAAATATTCTACAGCTATCAATATTGCCATGCAAGTTTGAGATGGTTTTCATTGCCTCCTAGTCCTGGTCCCTGTTTTGAGATTTGAAACCT
Source organism: Doris verrucosa (assembly GCA_031762655.1). Classification (NCBI taxonomy): domain Eukaryota; kingdom Metazoa; phylum Mollusca; class Gastropoda; order Nudibranchia; family Dorididae; genus Doris; species Doris verrucosa. The sequence goes on from JAUEKT010258195.1 coordinate 17,058, forward strand.
TGACGGTTATGCTTGTATTAAATGTAATCTCAGTGTTAGGGCTCAAAGGACTGACTTGGAGAGATTCGAAACCCAGTGTTCGCCTTTAACTACAAACTTTTCCACACATTTATGTATGTAAATATGTATTTATAAACATGTTAATTTATGACAAATGGTGCATGCTCCGTAACCCAGCAATTTTAGTTTCTTTTATCATGGTGTGAGAAGGCTTTTAGCTTTTCAAATGTTGTTGGGTTGGGTTTTTTCTGTTGGAAGTGTTCCTTTACATTTCAATCAAAATTCTGAGGCTCACTATTTATTTTAATATGAGCCCAAATGCCTGATTGATGTTTGATTTTATTACTGTGTAACTCACTTACAATGACATCGGACACCGCAACATTCCGCTTATGTCGTCAGCGCTTGAAATTCCCATCTTTTCCCTTTTATAAATCATTAGTACGGTAATAGCAAAAGCACAAACAGTCAAAAGATCAAAGAGCATTACGAGTCGGCAAGCTAGATCCATCAACCCAACCAACCCCCAACCTCCAACCACAGCCCTTTTTACAAGTGACCTAGCTTCACTACTTCAGGCCTGTGCATTGCAACCTTTATCCCATTATTTTTCCTTCATTTTATGTATTGATTGGATTTGGCAGCATGCGGTTCAACACAAGTTCACAGGTCCCGATGACGTCACTAAAGTGGGCTGCACTGTATTTACCTTTTTCTCACAATGGATGATGATGATGATGACCGTTAGGGTTTTGAACTCAGATTTTTTTTCTTTCCTTCGCATAAGAAACATTCCCATTTGGATTGTATTTCATTCAAAATTCAAAAGGCAAGATCTCATGCAATTGATGAGCTGGGTCACTTAACCCACAATTACTTAAGTTTTTGCAGGTCTGTAATGGGGCTGTCGACATTGTCTCCCTAAGATTAAGATCAAATCAAAGGTGATTACTTTTTTTTTCAAAATATGTTAACTCACTCAGTCCCGATGCCGCACCTGTGTCGGCTCGACCCGATAAGCCATTCACTCCCAAGACCGCACCAGTGTCGGCTCATTTTTCTCTATCATTTATCTATTAGAACCGACAACGTATCGGCCTCGGTATTTCTCTTAGGGAACCATGTCTCTACTTACATTCTATGTGTACATTGTAATACTAGAGAGATTTCCCTTAGCCTGGTAGACTAAAACTCGGAACCCATCTCGTTACGAAGCATCGGTCGCGACGAGCCGAGAGCGAATAGCCATCATTGTTTATAAAATGAAGCCTCGCGATCGATATAGACATGTCAGATGATGAAATTTGTGATGATTTAGATGCAGATCTATCATTCTTCTTGAACAAAGATGATTTAGATCTAGTCGAAAGTTCTAGATCTAGAT
>JAUEKT010258196.1:0-12681 GCA_031762655.1 Doris verrucosa
TTATGTAGCTTACTAACCCTATCCTTATCCTTAACCCCCAACCCTATTATTACTATCCCTAACCCCAACCCTTTAGGTTTTAGTGAGTTTTAATAGCAATGTAAATCACAGCCTGCCCCGACTTTTGAAATCTTCCCGATGTAGATCTAACCTGTTTGGGTTTATCTACTTCTTGTGGTGGTGTTGTAGATCTATATCTGGATCTAGGCTGTGGTGATCTAGATCTACATCTATGGCTAGATATCTATTTTCATTAGTCTATCTCAATCAAGATCCAGTTTGTAGATCTAGATTTCGATCATTATCAGTGGATGTGGATGTTGAGTGTGGATGAGGTGAGTTGATTTGGATCGAGTGTTGCTAAGTATCTGTATTGTCTTAAACAACGTCTCTCTCATCTGCCATCGTTAATAGTCTTAGTTTTAGAGAATCTAAATCTAATGCTATAGATCTAGATCTATATATTCTAAATCTTCCATGGTCAATTTTCACTGAGGTGGTCTTTGAGATCGAGGAATCAAATAGATCTAGATCTAATTCTGAGTCAGTTGTCGTTGTGACTAATCTAGAATCTAGATCTAGATCTGGATACAGATTTATAGATCATCAGTCGGTGGTGGATAGATCTAGATCTAGGTCTAGCAATTGATTTAAGTTGATCGTCGCTTTTACTCTGTTTATCCCTAGGCTTGAATTTAATAAATCTAGGCCTAATGCTTCCGACATTGCATAGCTTCGGATTTGTACGATCAATTGTTTTAGATTTACCGCTATCTGATGCTGTTCGGGTATCCGAATATAAAGTGCAGTAAGCGGGCACCCGCTTCAGTGAATGGAAATTGACAAATGAAACTGGAACTCCTCTTACAACACATCTTGAATGAGAAAAGTTCTGTTTATGTATTGATTTTTGTTTTTAAGATTACGTCTATGTACAATTTATTTCAAAATTATCTCTTTAAAAAATTTGCGGGTATCCGGGTAAATAGACGGACAGCAATTTGGCCGGTTAATCCCAGCGTGTCGTTACAATTGGTCAATCGCAGCTCAGCGTATGCGGGAGAGATGCATTGAACAAAAGATAATACCAAAGCCATAATTTTCATTTCATGACAACAAAGCCATGCTTTTTAAAAATTGGGGGGCATGTCCCTAATCTGATGTATAGTATTTCATAAAAAAATAATTCTGTAATTTTCAGGTGACTGAGTAAATCTGTGGTGATGGGCAAAAATTCACGGTGGGGAGCTCACAATGAGCAATATTTTTTTTAAATAATGGGATTACAGACAGGGTCGAGAGCGACAGCAACCGTACCTTCGATGTTGCGCGCCATGTCGTAGTTGATGACGATGGAGACGTCCTTGATGTCGATACCACGACCAGCCAAATCTGTGGCCACCAGAATCTCCTTGGAGCCCTCTTTGAGGCTGGCCAGGGCAAACTCTCTCTGCTCCTGCCCTTTGCCTCCGTGGAGGGTGCACGCGTTGTGCTGGGGAGGGGGGAAACGCAAGAAAGATGAATGAAATTCCTTACCATTCAATGAATATAATAACAAAAAAACAATATTTACTAAAAACACAACATGAGAGTCCATTAAAAAAATAAAATAAAGCATTATATTACAAAGCTTGAGGAACGGTGGCCGAGTGGTTAGGGCGTGGGACTGCTGACTGAGAGGTATGGGGTTTGAATCCCATCCGTGAACATCATGTATTTTCCTTAAGCAAGAAATTTACTTCAATTGCTTCCCTCGAATGAGGTGTAAATGAGTACCAGCAAGGGCTGGGGAGTAAAACCTGCAATAGACTGGCGTCCTGTTCAGAAGTCGGGATAAACTGCGGCTCTTTGGGTCTGTCAAGGCTTAGAAGGAACTTTACTGCATTACATAGCTTACTTTACAAGTCTACATTTAGGGACTGAGTACAAATAGACGTTCTGTGCACGTTTTGCATTATAGGTGAGAGAGAAAAAAATGGCCATTTTCAGATTTTGACACTGTACTCTGTACTTTTTGACAGACAAATCCAATAGCAGTGTCTGATTATATTTTTAAGTGAAACACTGTATTAAGCATTATATTCAACTTCCAAAATGATCTGAGTATTTCAAAGCAAAGTTATTTGGGTTTGTTTGCTCTCCTGAAAAGTTGTAACAAAACACCTATGTAAAAAGTGCATGGGTCAGGAGCTCAAAGAGATATGATTGCCTTATCCCAAGCAAAGTTCATAGGCTTAGGTAACTGTATCTCTTTCAAGCTCCTGGCCTCAGGACAGTGTGTTGTGAAGAGAGAGGTTAACTCTTACTCATCATTGTATTTCTGTGAAACTGAAACTCACTCATCTCCAACCCATCTCTATTCAAGACCCATATGACGAGAACAAACATGAGAAAATCGTACGGATCATACCTTTAGGGCTTGCTTGGGTGGGTTGTTTTTTTTCTGGAATGAATTTTAACTAGGCTACCAGTGTAATTATTGGTCAGGTTTATGTTCATCTCATTATTTCTTTTTTTTAACTCTTTCCTTTCTGCGTCCTTTCAATTTAAATGACTGAAAACTATCAGGCACCTTAGCAGATGACTTAAAAACGATAGTGCTGACATATATACACAATCAGGCATCTTAGAAGATGACTTAAAATGATGGTGCTGACATATATACACTATCAGGCATCTTAGAAGATGACTTAAAAATGATGGTGCTGACATATATACACTATCAGGCATCTTAGCAGATGACTTAAAAATGATAGTGCTGAAATGTATACACTATCAGGCATCTTAGCAGATGACTTAAAAAACGATAGCCCTGACGTATAAGCCCTTACCCCCATTTTCTCCAGTGATTTGGCCAGGACATCGGCTCCTTTCTTCTGGTTGACAAAAATGATGATTGGCGGATCAATGCCCTTGTTCAGGATGTCCACCAGGCGTTTCCTGCAAAGAAAAACAAAACGTAACCATCAACATAAACATAACTATCACTAATCACTATCACTATTTAATGACTTTAACAACAACGGTATTCACAAAACACTCAACATGAGAGTAAATAAAAAAGAATACTGAACATAGCTTACTCTACAAGTCGGCATTTAAAGACTGAGAAGTGGCCGAGTAGTTAGAGCATCTTACTGACGGCTGAGAGGTTTCTGGTTCAAATTTTACCATGACAAATGTGTGTTTTATTAGTGGCAAGAAAATATCTGCTATTGCTCCATTCAGCCCATAAAGGTGTGTTTGGCTCTAAAAGGCAGCGCTGTCTGTCTTTGCCTATCAAAGTGCACTGTGGCTAATGGGCTAAAGGTATTATTCTATGGTAACTGTGTTGCTGTTGGCTGGGGTAGAACAACTGCTATTGAGCATAGTTGCCCTGAGGATAATGCGCTATGTGAGTGTCAACTTACCGTTTTACTTTATAGAATAATTATCAATTCTTGAATTCACAATGACCGTATATGGGTTTTTTTAACCGACAGTTTCCTAAAATTTAGCTCTTTGCTTAACATTTTAGGGCACACTGTTTGAAACACTTGGTCTTATCCATATTTTATCACCACGGCTTGCAATTACCTCAAATACTCAACAATGATAATGATTATAATAATAATAATAATAATAATAATAATAATAATAAAAAAAAAAATAATAATAATAATAATAATAATAATAATAATAATAATTAATAATAATAACGAGAAAGACAGACAGAAAGAAAGCAAGAAAAATAGAAAGGATTAGAAAGGAAGGAGGGAAGGAAGGAATGAAGAAAGATAACATTCATGGAGCTCCTTTGTCCACCAAGAAAAAAGCTCAGAGAAATTTTACAATCCATGAAAAACACAAAACCACATAATAAATAATCATGATACAACAGACATATATGCTTAAAGAAGGGTAAAATATTAAGAAACAAGGAATTACTTCAGAGCAGAAGCATTATATATACGACTAAACATCTCAAGTGGGACATTTTGGAGCAGAGGCATATACACGACATTAATTACGCTAAAGTCCCTTTATTATTTTATTTTTTTATATATCCTAATTGAGGGACTACTGACCTCTTCTCGTTCTCGCCGACCATGTAGACAATCTGTTCCACTCTGTCCACAGGCTTGCCGACATTGCCGATGTACACGACGGTGGGCCTGCGAAGGAACGTCCGTGCCAGCCTTTCCACTGTGGGGGGCATGGTGGCAGTGAACATGACCGTCTGTGATGAAAGGCAAATGACGCGATGAAAGTAAAATTAGATGAGAGAATGCAAACCCTGAACATTACTCCTACTCTGGTTTGCAAAAATTTAAAAGAAAGAAAAAAGTGAGGAGAGAATGCAAGCTCTGAGCACTACTGCTACTCTGGTTTGTGAAAATTTAAAAGAAAAAAACATTTGGTAAGATTTTCTCGTTTCATCTATAATTTTATCATTTCTGAAGCTAAATAAGAAAAATAAAAAAGCTGTTAATCAAAAATCAAGACAAATAATGAAAGGATAAAGGAAAGCACCATCTGTAGCCCAAACAACTGCTGACAAAAACAAGAACTGTAATGAAATTAGAATACAAAGCAAATAATCATAGGGTTATGGAAATATTTCACTCCCTATTAGAATCTCTGATCAAAAATTTCTCTTTTAACAAAGAGTTGTCTTTCTAAGGGCCTGTATTTCACCTGTAACATACCTGATGATATTTCTTCCGGTTAGAGAAATTACTTACATTCTATATTTCGCCTGTGACATACCTGACGATATTTCTTCTTGCTAGAGAAGTTTTCCAACATTTTCTCGTCATCTTCGGCTTCTTCCGTATCTGGCTTCTCATTGGACACAGGCAAGTAATCCAAGATTTTGCGCACTTCAGGCTCGAAACCCATGTCAATCATTCTGTCGGCTTCATCCATGACCACGTAGGTGCACTGACTTAACACCAGATAGCGATTTTCAAGCACGTCAATGAGACGACCAGGTGTAGCGATGACGATCTACAAAAGTTTGAAGAAGAAAATAGCAACAACAACAGCAAATTAATTTACTAGTTGATTTGTGACCTTAAAGATGATCTTCAAGAATTGTTAAGCCTATGGTAAATGCAGAACTATTTTTGTGTGACGTAAATGATAAAAAAAAAATTAAAAAATTAAATCTACCCACAAACAACGAACTTAAAATTACACCCTTTAGCTATTCTTGGAGAGTTCCAATAACATTTTTTTTAAAGATAAACCTGGAAAAGAATTATTAATCCTGTCTGAGACTGTCTTCCTATTCACAAATGACATCTGTTATTCACTCCTTCAATCTTGGGTAAAACATTTATCAGTACTGAGTCTGTCCTCCTTAATTTTAGCTTTGACTCACAAGTATGATATACGAGTACATATGTAAACGTTAGAAAAGTTCAGCATTTCAAAAGAAATAAGCCTGATATCACTACTCTAGTACATGGTTGGGGACCAACAAAAAAAAACGCCATTTCACTTCCTTTTAAGAATGTCAATTAATTTCAAAATTTGGATTTTTCTCATGGTAACAAAACAGAATAAACACTACAAAAGACAGTTGACTGACCTCACATCCTTGCCGCAGCTTGAAGCCCTGCTCTTCCCTGGAAATGCCACCAATGATGGACACGACGCGGATGCCGAGGTTCTTACCAAACTTGACTGATTCCTCTTCAATCTGTTGGGCCAACTCACGAGTAGGAGCCAGAATGATAGCATATGGACCCTGGTCTGCGTCTTCCATTCTGAAATATAAACATAGCACAAAATTCAATTTCATTTTCAAAAATCAACGACAACAATAAAAATCATTGCAAATTCACCTGTTGCACCAACTCTAATTTGAATTCCACACCTCCATTAGAAATGTAGTAAAGTGCTTTCACCATTAACATTTCTCTAAAACATCTTAACTCTATACATTCTTCTTTGCTCCAAAATGACTGAAATATCAGTTACGTTAGTTTGTGGTATCACCCACGATATATGCTGTCGAAGTTTCAAAAACAAGTCTCTCATCAAATAATCCATTTAAACATATGTTCACAGAATATTCTTCATCCATATCAACTTAATGATGGAATTCATTGCTTCATGGAAAGCAAACCAAGGGCCAATTGGTGGTGTCGGTACAATGGGTTAAGTCCAGAGTCATTCATAGCCCCGAGCAACAACAAAAAATCTAAATTGTGTTAAAATAGCAGGCACTATTATCAATTTGAAAAGTTTAAAAATAGTTTGGAAGAAAGGGTCAAAATTAATCTTTTAAGAAGTTTTTAGAGCCTCCTTTTTCAGACTTGACCACTTCAAACACGAAACTATTGATAAGTTCATTTAGTATCCATGTAAATAAAATCGACTTCAAAAGACAATAAGGATACTAAAACCACATTGTTAACTAACAAAGAAAGGAAACTTGAAAGAGCGTCAGGCAATAACTTCAATCAAAAAACATTTTTTTAATGCATTTACCATTAAAATGAAGACATAAGAATTCTATCAAATTACAAACACTGACCTTTCAATTTTGGGCAATCCCATGATCCATTTCAACAAAGGAATGAGAAAAGCCGCCGTTTTACCGCTACCAGTTTCAGCAACGCCAATGATATCTCTGTTTTGAAGACCAATGGGAATGGCCTGCTTTTGGATAGGTGTTGGTTCCTATGAAAAACACAATTTTAGTAATGTAAGCGTCAGTTACAGGAAAAAAAATCAGACATCATATCAAAAATAAATATTTCACTATGTCGTGCTGCCTTGTATTCTTAACCCTAGAAAGGCTGTGAGCTGCATATGTAGTTAACTTTCAATAAAATGTTCAGCGCAGCCAACTACGTATTTTTCTTGTCATAAAAACAACTAAAATCTCAAAAAGGAAATAACATGTGAAATTTATGGCAAATAATGAGATATAAGTAAAATTAGAAGAGAAAATGCAGGCTCTCTGAACACTACTACTACTCTTCCTCAAGGGAATAAAGGGCCTTGAAATGGAATAAATAGTGAGATGAAAACATAAAGTACATTACATTGGTTTTTCATACCTTGTAGCCAATATCATCTATGACATTCAAGAGCTCCCTCGGCAAATTTGCCTCCCGCCAGTAGCGCACTGGATTGGGAATCTTGCCGCCTTTGCAACTGATGCTGAAATCTTCTTTGAAGATTCGCCAGTCTCTCTCCACCATATCGTCAAGTGGTTTCTCAGACCAGTGCCTGTCATCCCATCTCTGTTTGGCTTCCTTTGACGCAACATTCCTCAACCTTTTCCTGTGCACATAAGAGATTATTAAAAGATAATTAAAAAATTAATTGACACAAAAATCTGAATGAGAAAGTCAACTTGTTTTTCTTTTGTTTTTATTAATATTATTTTTTTAATAAACATGTGTGATTCACAAATATAATAAAAGAAAATACGATACATGATAAGACAACAGACCAATTTTGCCATCTTGTCACAATTAAGCTTGTTGACGACATTGTTACTTGCATCAATCTCAATAGAATGCGTACAGTTAAAGTGATACCACCTAACTGAAAATAAGATTTCTGTTCCAACAACACCAATGTAAAATGACAGTAATTTGAGTGGAGAAGAGGAAAGGAGAGAAAGAAAAGAGACAAAAGCCCAACTTCATTCCTTTTATCTAGTCCAAAACACTACTTGTGTAAACACGCCTTTAGTTAAATTAGTAGCAACGTCATCTTCTTATATTCAAACTTGTCCTCCTTTAATACTTTTGTCACTGTGACTACTTTTATGCATGGACTTATGGCTAACCATCTGGTTATTAAATATTTGAAATGCATAAAGCAGAGATTCCTACCTTGACGGACTACTTTGAGAAATTGCAAACCTAAAAATGAGGAACTTGGCATAAAAATGAGGAATCAACTCATCAGGTAGAGAACTTATAGAGCCGTTTATGTTTCCCACAGAGAGTTGCCACAACAGTTGATCAGATTAAAATTTGACTGCCTTATTATTTCTAAATATACCCAAAACTGCATCTAACAGGAAGTTATGATGCATAGAATGATGATTTTCAGTCGGTTTTGTGCCCAGCATCCCCCGCTATTCACTCAAGGTATACTTTTCCTTTCATTTCGAGCGGCCAACGAATGAGGAATTTTAAATGGAGAATGCAGAATTGCAGAACGAATGGCTGTTTTGAGTAATGATTCTGTAAAATGGGAAATGGTACGCAACTCGGATAAAGCCACTATCCTGTCAAATATAAATGTTTGAATTGGCAAACATCGACATCAAAGAAATTCTGTAGCAAATGAGAGACAAAGTAAGTCAATAGCCCAGCAAGAATAGATACAGGGATGATGCATTGAAATAGATTTTTTTAAAATGTTAGTGAACACAGCGTTATTCGAATTCTTCTTCTTTCATTTATCACTTGTCTAATGCGCCTGTGACTCAAGATATGTTGAAATCTATCGAATAAATCGTGACATTTTTTTCTCTAGCATTTATTCTCTAAAGTGACTCAGGAAATGAGAGATTTCGTTCACACATTCAGAGAGCAAAGCGGAGGTAATATTTGGTCAAATCAATATCATCCGGTAAGTGCCATAAAATAATTACGTGCCTCACATCAGCTTCACTTACTTTTCTTGATCCTTCTCTGCATCAGTTCTTCTCTTTTCCAGGAGGTCACCATAAAATCTAGATTGGTCCTTTTTCTGAGCCTATGATAGGAAAGAAATGAAAATGGGTTACAGGTAAACAAATACACAAAAATGAAGATGGTTCCTGCATCTTCATATAAGTCTTTGAGTGTTAATAAAAACGTTCAGAAGAACTGATTTAAAAGAATGCTTCATTACTTTTAGAGGCAGTAAGGAATCTAAAAGAATGTTTCATCACTTTTAGTGAGAGAGAGTGAGAGAGAAAGAGAGAGACAGACAGATAGACAGACAAACAAAGTGTGAGAAAGAGAGAAAGAGAGAATCAGACCTCAGATAGACAGAGATAAACGGAGAAGAGTGAGAAAGAGAGAGAGACAGAATTTTAGTCATGATTTTACTTTGTTTCTTCATTTGAGGTTTGTGTCATCTTGAGGTGATTAAAAGTGAAAACAAAAAAAAGCAGAGGATATAATAAAATGGAAAGAAGGATACAGTCCTACAAGAAGGACCCATTGCTTACATACGAGAATCGGGTGCAATCAGTTATGAAAGAAACTAATGAAAAGAAATGGAGACAAATGAAATGAAATTGCATACATGCCACTCACACAAAACTCTTCATTCTCGTACCTTTATGTCAATTCCTGCCACATTTCCACGGCCAAAGAACTGCACCTGATGTTTCTCTTTATAAAGACCATTGTAATCCTGAGATGTGTCATCACCCGCGTCCCAGTCAAAGACAAACTTGCGATCGTTCAGACGTCGAATCCTTTTCCTTTTCTTGATAATGCCGAGATAGCGCTCCTGCAATACAGCAACATGTTGATATGAATAAGATTTGGGTTTTCACCCAAAGAATCATTACATCGGGATACAGAATGAGAACAGCAACTCATGTAATTCATATCATAGCTATGAAATGTTTCAGAAAATAAATGGGGTATTACACTGGAAGCATGAATAGACAAACAATGAGGCAAGGAGCTTTAGACAATAGGTAAACAATGGACAAAATAATTTAACATCCCGCAAGAACAAAGACAAGATAGACAGAAAATATTTTTGACACAAATGGGGCTCAAACCTGTGCTTTCTCTTTGTGGCAAGACGGAGGATGCTGACGCAGAGGTCGCAGGTTCAAGCCCCAATTGTGTTAAGATTGTATTTCTGTCTATTTCTATGCATCTTTCTTGTCTTTGTTCTTGAGGGGCTATTCAATTACCTTGTCAATTATTTATCTTCTGGAGGTATGAATGCATAGCACCATGAGGAAATGACGCAAAAGGGATTCTCACAACTGCCAGCTCAAAAAAGAACCAGCGATTTCAGATAGAAAGTGACATTCAGAATTTCAGAGATACATCAGTGAACCCAAAATTCGCTTTCACATCCTTTGGTCATTTGATAAGCCTAATGCAATTATTTAAACCATTTCTATCTAAAAATTTACGAAAGCACACCCTGCCGTAAATGAAGCCCAGACTTTTTGATGATTTGCAAAAGTTGGGAAACTTATCTGACCGGTTGATAACAACAGTAAAGAGCTGTTTGTTTACTACTTTTCCATGAGGAAATCCAATTTTGAAACGCTGACAATACCCTTATTATATTAACTATTCTTCGTGTACGGTCATGGAAAGGAAGCACAAATCAGAATCTAGGTGTATTTCTAGGAAGGCTAAATCATGCACTTATCACTTCAAGCCCTTTATCAGCAGCATGTTATCAGAATCGTAAATTACAAATACATAAAACAAAATGATGACCTATCCCCTTACTGAGGTAAGTCCTACAAGTAACAGTAAAATACTTCACAGATTTTTAATAAAGCTTCCTGTTATTATGTGAACTGACTTTCTCAACTATAAAAACCTTATGCATCCCCACAAAAATGATAGCCTGACATTGATTCCATTTTTAAAAAATATTATCTCAACGTGACCATTTCAGAGACAAATGGCACAGTTAAGTACATCAGGGAACCAGACTTTGCGTCATTGAAATTCACTGACGTTCAGTGATAGTTGGCAGCCCTAAATTTCCAAGGGTATCACTGAGTGGTCTGATCCAAGACAGAGATGACTGGGGGGAAGTTTGTTTTCCGCCTATAAACTGGAGGGTGTGGAAAAAAAACTTTGATTAATTAGTGACACACAATTCCTAAAAGAAACCATATAAAAGTCATGAGATGATCATTCTTCTTCTTCTTCTTCATATATACTGACTGACTCAGTTAGACTGAGTATTACTGTCAGTGCGCATTTTTGAGATAAGACCTAAGGCCGCTAAGACAGCAAAAGAGTTTTTTTTCGCGTAGTCGCGGATCTGTACTACCGGTTTGACGCCTCGTTTGTTCTCGCTGGAGCTTTCATAGTAAACAATTTTCTGTGGCTTTATACCTTACTTTTGGCTTTCCAAGACCAATAGGGGTTGACCATACTCAAAATCTGATGCCATTTTTAAATTCAGAGACCAAACTTTTAGGCCATATCCGAACAGGAATTGGTTTTTTTTTCTAAATAATAAAGAATACACTGAAAAACGGTTTAGACCAAAGCAAGCAAGGGGTAATTAAATCCAGATTGCAAAAGTCCAATTCATCGTTGTGCTAACATACATGAGCACGTTTTATACTCAAAAGCAGAGCAAGGAAGGCGCAGAAAAACGTTTATGAAAGCCCCAGCGAGGACAGACGCGGTGCCGAAAGGGTATAAATCGGCGCCTATGCGAAAAAACACTGACTTTCTATGTAAGCGGCCTAAGAGTGAATACATAAACAAAATGACTTTGAAAATTTGTTTCCCGTGACAACAACCAGCCTCCAAGTGGAGCGGTTGCCAGGTTTATCATTGTGTCATCATCATCATTGCCTTTCTCACTCTGGATCAGTGTATAGGCCACAGAGAAACACTCTTTACTCATCTCTATCCTGAGCCAGCCTCGACCACATTCCATAGCTTTCCGCTTCTCCTTACATCACTCTCTCTTAGTCTTCTCCAAGACCCCCTTGGCCTACCCCTCGTGTACGCTTAGGATAAGACCTGTGTCGACAACCATTAATTTTGTTTAAAAATGTGAATACTTTTATAGTTTTTGCTTCCAACACGGCCTACAAAAATACATTTCCGAAAAGAATGAGGCAAATGGTGTTCTTAAGCGAGTCTTTCACATTTCTATGACTATGATAATATTGTCACTCAATGTCAAAGTGCAAGCAATGACAATATCACCCCGGTCCCGTTATGTGACACACAGTTAGGTGGTACCTGTTAGCTAAATCCTTAACATTAAGCTAAAATACTGTTGTTACCGTAGTTAATGTATTTTAGCTTGCAGTTAGGGATTTATCTGGCAGGTAGCACTAACTATATCGCTTGTACCGGGCCTAGAAGTGTATGAAAGGCAATCAGTAATTACGTAATCCTATCGTCGCGGGAAAATCCTGTGCCTCAATGCATAAAACTCATAGCCCACACAGAGACAGAGCGTAGAAAGATATTTGAAAAAGATGACTGTTCACAAAGTAATTTTAGTTGGATAACAGAAAGGTTCATTTTATAGAACTACTGCAAAAGGGTGTCAAACATACTGGTGATAAACATTTTAGTCAACTTTCGTGCGGGTTCATACACGAACCGCGAGTTTCACTTGTCATAGCAGAAAAAATAGAACAATTTGATCTGACCACTAAAAGCTTTTGAATTGCTGCTATTTAAATCTTGTTGATACAAGAAGACTTCAGAGACTTATTCGCCACTTTATCTTGTTTTTGGAAATTGTGAGTTATGAGGCTCGTTCGTGCATGGGGCCACAGAATTGCGGCACAAGCAAACTGGCCAGTAAATGTCTCAGAGTGCAGAGTCAACAATATCTGGATGCTGGTCATTGAAGGTCATTGGGCAATCCGGATGCAATGGTTTACCTTGCAGTTTATATCACACTAGCCGACCCCCTGTTCAATGAACAGGTTATTATTAAATGTACACATTATACATTATATTACATGTAGGTCCCTATACTAAT
>JAUEKT010258307.1:0-12677 GCA_031762655.1 Doris verrucosa
ATTATTATTATTATTATTATTATTATTATTATTATTATTATTATTATTATTATTATTATATTATTATTATTATTATTCTTGTTTTCATTTGGACAATGTAACTTATTCTATTCACATTATAAACTGTAATGGCTTTGTGATACATCTACTCAATATAAATAAAAACTTGCACACTACTTATAAATGAGATTACATTATTTCACAAGAAAAATCTTATCTTATAATCTTTAAAATCTCATCTTATATTTTGAAATCTGTATGACCTTCAAATGACAGAAAAAACTCACAAGGGAAAAGAGGAGAGCAAAGTCGTGCTGGTGGGCCAGAATCTTGATGACCACAGACTGGAGCTGTGGGTAGAAATCTTCATAGGCCCTGTCTGGGGTTACGTGCTTGATGATGTCGGCCAAAAAAGTGTTCGTCTCTCGTTTCTGGGGAGGGAAAGTTTCAAAACCAGGATAAAAAGCAAGAATTACAGTATACATAAACCTGGATCAAACCCTTCATATTTTCTTCTTCATGTTGTTTCTCTTAAAATAATAAATTACCTTCGGGACCAAATTACTTTAAAAAGTCAATACTTAGCTTGACTCACTCAATCCTTAAGCTTCTCGTAAATGAAGTTCCCAGACCCTTGGCATTTTTGGTCATCCTCTAACAATCACATCTTTGGTTATGACTGAATCGGGATAATGAAATTTTACTTTAAGTAGTAATTACCAGGGTGTCATCATAACACAGATTTCATTACTGGCTTCCTAACACTCTTGTTGATAGGATTTTTTAGAATGACTACAAATTAAACTTTTGACAAGCTTTTGAGACCTCTATAGCTTCAACCTGGATTAGATTTAGATATATGGAGTAATCTTTAACTAGATGCATAAGGCTATAAAATCAAACACAAGAAAACAACAATTAGGTCTAATAACGCTGGATGAAATATCTTTATTATCGACATCAACATGGATGCCTTTTCTTCTTCAGTAACTTAAAAAATTCCATGATTTTTCATGTGTAAAAACCATTCAATTGTCAACAAAAGAAATTCATTTTTCGACAAGAGTGATAGATTCACAATTTAAGTTGTTTCTTTTCATTTTTTTGTTATAGTATCAACACTTTTGGTGATTATATAAACACTACACAGGAAAAAATCATAGTGCTGAGTCCATATTATAGAGTTTTTATCACAGGGCTGCGTAAATTAATGATTATCACTTGCTGCCATTGTGGTAGATTTTTTTTACCCATTTTAAATTGGATAATTCTGATTGCAGTAAAACATTATCAAACCTCCAATTTAAAATGCATGTTATGGTTAAAATCTGTATGAATTATGTAATCAATTTCATTGACAGGAGGACCAGAAAAATATATTATTATAAAGATGAGCGTGCTAATATCTCTATGGAGCTAGTTAACTCTACTGACTAAGTTACATAGAATTTAATGATGAATACTTACTCCAAAGTCCTTGACAACATATTCAATCCACACTTCGGCACAGTTCATGTAGTCCTATTAAGAAAAGCAATGGCACAAAATGTCATTCAATTTGCAAACAATCAACGGACAGATTTAGTGTTACTTGAAAATGAAACCCCAAAAATTGCAATACAGTGGCCATTGTATCAGCTTTTCCTCTAATCATTGCATCAAATAATGAGTTTGAATGACTTCCATACTATTCTTTAATTATCCCAAAATGTTATTTCAAGGATTGATTGTTGTATTGCAACGATAATTACTTTTTCAAATAAAAATTTTAATTAGCTACTTGGCTGAGGGAAACACACATGTTTATTATTGCACTATTAAATACTCACCCCCCCCCCCCCCCCAACCCGCCCATTAAAATCTTCCAATTGAAGAGTTTGAACTAAAACTATATTATATTCAATGGGCAGCTATAAGCCTGAGTCTTTTTTTAACAAATAGTCGTGATGCAAATGAAGCCATAAAATCCACACAAAAAAACAATCATCAATTAAGTTCTGAGTTTTTACTTACAGCAGGGGTCTTCAGTTTGACTACAGCTTTCCAGACATCATTTAGAACAGGTAATCTTTGATCATCAGGTGTCTCGGCCACTATGAGACAAAGGCCAAGTGTTCTATGCAGCAAGTGCTATATAAATTGTAAAGAAATGTTTATGAAATCACTATACTGTGTTTATATCATTCATTCATCATCCCAAACATAGTAATTTCAGTTTCCCTTATGATGAGTTTATTTCTATTAAATTTTGTACTACAATTGGGTTATCTGGTTCCAGTACATGCATAAGACAGCAAATGATTAACAGGGTAAATTTCAAATAAACAAACAAACAAACAAAGCTTGACTTGCAGCAGTAAATGCTGCTCTCTCATTTCCTTTTAATCAATAGCACTAAAAAAAGACAAGTGCTAGGTCATATAAAATCTTAGATCATTCTTAAGTGTAAGAAAGGGTATACATTGAGACAGATTTTTCTTGGCAAATTGTTCAGTAGTTTGATGGTAGCTGCAAAGAATGACCAGTTTAAAAAAACATAACACATGGGGGAGCCATTTAATACCTTTGGAATACCAGTATCCTCGCAGCCCTTTATCATTTCCGTAAAATCAAGAGCTCTGTTGGCGATGAATTGTGGTTTGAAAGCCGTCATGATGGAGTTAATCATCAATGCACTGTAAAAGTAAACACAAGTTTTGATAAGTCAACTCTCTAGCTATTTAAAGAAAAAACAAGGCTTCAATGCAAATCAATGAAATAAATAAAAGAAATGAAAAGATGAAATGAAAGAGAAAAAATAGTGAAAAGATTTTTTTTAATCCAGCAAAGAATTTAAAATATTTGTCTTCAACATTAAACAAAATAAATACATTAAAAATAACGATGGATTTGTAGTCTGTGTTTCCACACAAATGTAAGTTCTCCTATTGTACAACCTTTATTCCCCAGCAGATCATTTTATTTTAAAAGTCCTTCTCATTTTGTGGGAAATTTTACGGTAGAGCAGTTTGTAAAGCATTCCATACTTGCAAGAAAACAAATCTTTCTCTATCTATAGATGGGTACTCATGTACGGTTAAGTATGGTAAAGCAATTGGAGTGATTATTGTGCTAAAGAAAAATACACAATCTGTACCTCAGTCAGCAGTCTGAAGCATCAAGTGCATGACCACATCGTCACCATTATTTATGGTACCATGGGATGAAACAAGTTATATTACATCATCAAAATTTCCAAATAAAGAAATGATCCAAATGCATAACAATACATAATGAAAATGCATAAATTTAATTCCCGTTCAAGTAAAAAATATCATTGTGACAAAACATGTGAAGGACAGACACCAACTAACCTGTTGCAGCCTTCCTTGCACCGGGCAATGGTCTTTGTAAGAAGGGATTCAGGAGCATCATGGGCCAAACATTGCAAAATCCAATCTAAGGCAGGGGAAAACAAGGTAAGATAACGAGGCATTTCCAGTTTCTGCATTGCCAAAATGTTCTGGACACTTTCTCCTTGAACCTGAAAGTAATTGATAACAAGGGGTGAAAGACGATTATGATAATAAGACATCCTTCTTTCATTAATCAGACTTCCAATAATACGTCAAATGATCTAAACTGACATGATTCCTGTAAACGGGTAAAGCTCCTTGCAGTGAGACATTTGCTTATCTAACAAAGCAAATATTTGATATGATACATTTGGTGACAATGACCAGTCTCGAAAGTAGATTGTAAAAATGATAACAATAATGACAATACAGTGGAATCTCTCTAATCGGAAGCTTGCTAACTGGGAAGTCCGGCAAATCAGGAAGAAATCCCATGAAGGAATTTCTTTATTCTTATTTTAGCTCTCTAATTAGGAAGGGTCCAGACTAATTGGGGAAAAATTGACGGAATCACTTTAGTTATCATCCTCTTTTTCTAAAAAAAAAAAAAAAAGATCTATTTCAGCACTCACTAGCTCCCAACTTTGTTTCATGTCAAACTAGTATGCCTATGTCAAGCGGCTCCTTCATGTCAAGATGTAAGAATCACTTCATACCGACCATAGCCAGACACGCTGACCACAGGTTGTTGTTTTTTTTTAACGATTTATTTCCAATTTTCCTTTTTATTATTGTACACTAAGATGAATATATTATATGAATACACTTCTATGATTTCATTAGAATCTAAAAAAAGAATGTCTAAAAAAATTATATAAATGAATGATACTTTTAAGTACCTGAGGATAAGACACAACAAAGTCTTCAAAACAAGTAGGGATGTGATCTCTGTATTTTGGAGCTACCTGAATGCCAACCTGAAAGCAAAACACAACCAAAACGGTAATAACATCTAAATCCAAAGAAACTTAAAATAAGAAAAAGATCATTCATCCAAAATGAAACGTAATTTTAGTATACAAACTTTTCATTCATTAAGCAAATTAAATCAAAGTTATTTGTTATTCTTAAGAGATATCTTCAGGCAAACATTAAGTATCAAAAAGACTTACACGACATAAATAGCACCGGGCGTAGGTAGAGACAAGGGGGTCGCCGATACCTCGAGCCATTAGTGACAGTCTTTGCAGCGCATCAGCATATTCTCTGTAAAAGCACAGGTCTTCATAGCTTATAACCATGTAGAAGTTAATATCATATCTAGTATTTTTGTCACGACAAAATATACAGCTTGCATTCCCAGAACTCATCAGGGCTAAACCAATGACACTGATACATGGTCCAGGATACATTAGAGGCCAGGTGAGGAAGATGAGATATTTTCAAGAATTTGGTGGTACCATGATTTCAATGCATACATGTTCTGGGAATACAGGTTGTACTGTGCATCATCATTAAACAGATTGATTCTAGCCATAGAGAATTAAGCACGATTATTGAAATTTTCTCTCTGCCAGCTGAAATTCTTTTAACTTAGTGTCATGCCTGTCAGTAACAATTTCCTTTGAGTGTGTAGATGTCTCCTTCCTCCTTGATCATAACCTACCTTAGACCTTAGTCTGTTCCGTGTTTACTGCATATCGGACTGTAAAAGCCTTCCATCCCCCTTTACCCTGTGCCAAATCATGGGCTTCTTTCTAAGTCAGGCCTGCATTTTCAAGTCCCTGCGAATCGATTCTCTCCATGTTAGATGTACGAGGCCCTTTTTCCATTTTCCTACCGGTTACTACTCCATTAGTTTTCTCTATAGTTTTTCTTCTTTTATTCATGTAACTTCTCTGAACCACCTCAATCTTTTTTCTTTTATTATAACCATCATTTCCTTTTTCTATTTTCTTTTCATCAACTCTTCATTTTTGCTCAATGCTGCCATTTGATTCCTAATAATTTTCGGAGACAATCGCAATTTAGTGAATTTAGCTTGTTTCCTTCAGCTGCATAGATTGTTTCAAGTTTCAGATTCTAAGTTTTCGCTTTCAAACAATAGAATTTTCTTGCAATAGCATGATATGTGTTTACTTTTGTTTTCAGACTTACTTGTCGAGATGTGCAAAGCTTCATTACTTTCCAAACGCATCTGCTTCTTTCCCAATTCTACATCTGATATCATGTATCACTTTTCCATTGCTGTATATTTCACTTCTAAGGTATGTAAAGCTGTCATAATTTTTGACAGATCACTAAACTTTCATTTCTTATAAATTGATGTCTTATAAATTGATCATTAATATGCGTTTAAAGAATGTTGTTCTCTCTACATGAAGTTATTCCAAATTTGTATTTGAATTTACCAATTTCCTAAAGTGCTTGCTATTCTGTTTGACTTACAATGCCATATGCTTTTCCATCCTTGTCTAGAATATCTTCAACTGTTTTCTTGCCTTATAGTGCTTTTAATATTAAATTGCATTAATAAAGCATAAATTGTAATGGTCCACACGATCAGTATTTTATGGAGACACTGGATTAATTTATAAAAATGTAAAACACAAACTGTATACGCATTAAATGAGTTAAGAAAATGAGAAACGTATGGTCATTCTACTCATTACCCTGTTTTAAGAAACTTGTAAGAATTAAGAATGGCCGTTTCAACATAGAAACGAGGGATGAGCTCCCTGATGGATGCGATCTTGAAAAACCAATTCCGACAAGTCTCTTTGGCAGACTCAGGGACATCATCAGAGGTGAAGTTTGCTGCAATAAATTAAATCAATGCAATAGGATGGACCCAAAGAAATTACATGACTTTAACGAGTTTCAACTTAACACGAACTTCAGAATAGCTTGAAGTGCTTTGTCATGTATCAGCAATTTAACAAAATAAAGTTTTAATGAATAGATACATCGCTGGTCTAAAGCAAAATTGTTGTAAGTCCATAATAAATGTGTTGGACTTACAACAATATAGCTCTAGAACAGCGACATATAAATATTAAGAAATATTCTTTATAAAGTGTACCATAAAACCATAGAAAAAACAAGGAAAAAATATTTGTATCAACTAATAAAATGTAAACTAAAATACCTAACAGTAATAGTGATCAATACAAACAAACGAGTTTAAGCAAACTTGATTGACACACAACATGCTATAAGGTCTTTGTAGTAATTACCTCAATATTCCAAAACATTGTGAGCCTCCCCTTCCTAAATACCAAAGTATTCTCATTACTTTCACAGAAAATCCTCATTCATTCATGTCCATGGTAAAAGTCTTACAGTTTCAAAAATGAATACATTGGTCATAATGGGGCCTCAGAAATTATATTACCTTTGAGTCTTGTGGCTTTATTTGGTCCACCAACGGCACTTTGAGCTTTATCAAGAATTCGCTCATAAACCAAGCGACCTGCATTTGAAAATATATAAATTAATCAAATAGTTAAACCCTGCTTGTAATCATAATAAAAATTAAACGGATTCAACTTAAAATATTCTTCTTCATTGTCCTATAACTATGCTTACAGGAAAATAAATATGTTTTTATATTATTTTAAGTGATTTATGTCATTTGACAAACAACAGACATAAAAATCCCAACTTATTACTGTATAAAATGTTATAACTAGAGAATTCACTAACTGTATACATGAAGCATTGAATATAATATATGTACAGAATATAAACTAGTTAATCATGATTTATCCTATTAGACTGATTTAATAAATTGAACAAGGACTCACCAAAGGTGTCTAAAATGTCAGTGATGAGAACAAACTTGCTTGGATAAAATGGGATGACTGAGGTATCAGCCAGTAATTTTGAACACTGCAATATGATATCGATATTAACAATTTTAAAAACGAAAGAAAAAACAAAAGGTTGGTTGACAACAAAAATAAAACAAAAAATTTTTAAGCCCAAAAGATTTACCATTTCACTCAAAACAGAGAAAGATTAGCAGGAACCTAAACATAACAACTGTTACAATAGGGGCCTATTTCTATAGTAATGCAGACAAGGAAAAATAAGAAAAAAAACGAGTTAAGTATTGCTGTTTTAGAACCTTTAAAGTGACATTACACACGCTGCATCAGTCTGCCCTCCTGTTCTACGAGGAGGGACACATCTTACTGTACACCCTTAATGTAAGATTTTGAGTTTCATGGATTTCCTCTCAGTTAAACTGTTTGCTCAACTTCCATGCTTTCTTCTCTTTGCTAGGGTTTCTGCTCTTGACCTGACAAAGCTCACACAGGTTTTATCAACTGATTGCATGTGTAGGAAATTTTGTGTTTATTGAAATATTGCTTTTGTTAGTGCAAACATGGACATAATTGGTCCATGTGGTCTGAGTAGATCTAAAAAGTTAGGCTCTTGAGACCAACCTTTGTTTAAGTATCTGTATACTAATGATAATGAAGATTCTTCAGTTTTCGATCTAGATTAAAAGAAAATGTACTACACTTATTGATTTATGTGATCATATGGTAGCAGATGATAAAAGTAGCAATGGTGAAGAGAGGGCTTTTCACATTAATAATAGTAATGGTGATTTATGACAAAGTTTGTAAAGTAAGTTGTTGTAGTCAGGATGTTTAGACTGAAATGTTTCATTTATAAAAAAACATCAAGACTCTCACATCATTATGTGAATAAAGTTGTTTTAAACCGTTATTATTTTTGTTACCTTTTGTGTAATTTAGATAGCTTCATGGCATTTTCTTTGCTTAAAACATTATTGAAGATCACAACAAATTGAATATTCATTCCTCTCTTTTTGAAATTATGAAAAGACCTGATCTGTAATACCAATTCATGTATCATCAGTAAAACATGAAAATGTCATCACTAACAAGTAAACAATATTTTTGGGAACATCATTAAACTATATCAAGAATGAGTTCTCCCTTTACTATATAAGGAACCTACTCACCTGAATTGCAATCTTCAAAGCTTTTACCCTATGATCTGCATTCCAAGCTGTTATCAAAGCCTGATTCAGTTCTTCAATTCTTTTGACATAATCTTGCTGAGATAAATTCAGCATTTCTTTAACTGAACCCTGTGACAAAAGAGGAAACATTTCAGGATTTTCATCACTCAAAAGGAAATAAAATGGCTTCACTTTATTTTTCTTCTATTTAAGTCTTTTATTTTAGCATAAGCTTGGCAAATGAAAAAACAACAACCCAGCAACAAAAACAACTATACTATCATAATAAGAAAATGCTACTATTTGCTTGTCATTAATGTAGGCTGAACTATCCCAGATCATAACTGTAACTGGCATACCTCTTCAAAGTCATCAAGTTGCTCTAAGCGATTTCTCACTTTGTCACTGACAGTACTGCCTTGCTGTGCTTGTGTCTGGGTTTTAATAATAACTGAAAGTTAAGATAAGAAATTCAATCACAAAATGATTTGCATAAGAAAATGATATACCCTGTATATTGGGCTTTTTTTTAGAGAAGAAAAATGCAAAACAGATTATATATTTGATGAAGCATTCATTGTCAACAAGAATAAGATGTAGTGAATAGTATTACAACTATCCATGCAGAATAACAATTGTACGACTTTCCTGATTTTGAACTTTTAAGGCAAATTTCATTACTGAGCTTGATATTAACTATGCCTACATTATAATTTGTCAACCAACCTCATAGAACTTGATTGGAAGAGACTATACTATGGAATCACCATAGAACCTTTGGCCTTGGCCAATGTAGATGCAGAAGCTAAAAGAACCTCTTTTATCCATCTTTTCCAGTGAAATACTAGAACACCTTTATGCTTGGCAGTTTGAGACAGAACTGATACAAAACATTTCCTTTTAAGATTCAGACAGCTAAAGCTTAAGGGTTGTTTGTCAAAGGTTGAATATCAGTTAAATCTATAGAAAATTTTGATTTGAGGTAATTGAATTATTCATTTACCAATAAAAACATCAATAACTTGTAGATGAATTACACTATGGTCAAAGTCCAAAGGTCAGTGGAATCTCCCTAAATAAATTGCTGGGTAGACCCTCTTAGAAATATTTGTAGACATTTTCTCCATCTATTAGCTTAGAGGTATGTGGAAATTTGACATCATGGAGACAAAAATATCCATCTTGCACACAAACGTAAATACAAAAGTTCTGTTGTCTGAATTTGAAACAAATAAATACAGAAAGAAACAACAGGCTGACTAAAACTTTTTTCAACAACTATTGGAATTACTCTAAAATAGTAAATGGTCAAAGACATACATAATACACATTAATTTGAGATGAAATCCAAAAGAAAAAATAAGAGAAAATAGACAAGGAAGTTTAAAGAGAAGAGACCTTGAGATGGATTTTAAAGTAGTGGGTCACAGCTGAAAAGAGATGGGTAAAATTGCCAAAGATAAGATCAGATAAAGGACCCTCGTTGGTAGCTGTACTTTGATTCAAATAGTTCATCACACAGTTCATCGACTGTCTTCTTCATTACTAAATTTTAATATAAGATGCAAGGAAGGTAACATTTGATAATGATACACATATAATAAGTGCTGTAATGAGCAGTATGCATACATGAAAAAGAATATAAATGACAAAAATTAATAATATAGTAGTAAAGGTGGATTTAACATTATGGTAGGGGACAAAGATTGAAAGTTGTTGATGATCATTACAAACAATTATAGAAACTGAAAACTGTGTATTAAATTTCAGACCTCTCTCTTGATCGGATGATGAAAGAAAGCTTGTAGTGATTGACAATTTCTCTGAGGTTGTGTACTTGGATAAGATCCCAGCTCTTTTCAGTGACCATGGTTCAAATGAGTCGTCAATGTCAGCCCCTCCTTCTTTCTGTGAGGAACGGCAAACCAGAAATTAGTTGTACAGGGATACTAGCATGTAACGGACTGCATAAACATTTACGATCCCAGAAAAGTTTGACAGGGACAAAAGAAAATACATTTACACAACGATCATTACAACTTGACTAAGAAATACCTGAGAATGACTGAATCTTACAAGATAGCCTTTGCCTTATACTTAAAAATGCTAAAAATATAAATATAAGAATCAATGATTTTCCCTTTTTTAATTTTAAGAAAAACACCATACAATAGATGAACAAAAATAGAAAAAGAACAAATAGCCAATGTGTAATTATAATTACATTAATACTGTCGGATCTAACAGGCTTTCCTGGTTTTGGATCTGATTGCATCATCATGGAGAGCGGGTCAGATCCCTCGAAAGTGACAGTGACACCACCACTCAAGGGGTCAGCAGAGCTGAGGGGGTCAACGAAAGTTGTTTTCTGTGCTGACTTTCCGGCATTTGTATTTGATTTGTCAACTTTCTTTATCTCAGTCACCTATGAAAGAAAAGGAGATTCAATTAGAACTTAACACCAAATTTGACAAATAAGGCACATAAACGTTGAAATAATTTTGTCAAGATATGGAAAAAAATGTAAGTAATCATTATTCTGAATATTGCCTTTTGGCAGAAAAGATGATAGTAAAGATACTCATTCACATAAAAGCATGTAAGCCCTAATAGTTGTGTAATAGGATTTATTCATATTTGAGGCGGTCTCAAAACATCACTCATCATTTTTTGCCATCATAATAATACACAAACCTAATTTTTCAAGATACCCATTAAAATTAGAAAAAAGACTTGTACATTACATATATCAATGAAAAATGTACCATATTTAAGGCAGAAAACACTCAGAGCTGAACAACATTTCCTTTTTGGGACCAATTTTGGTCAATTTGAAAATTGATCAAACAATATCAAATTTGGTATCAAAATTTAACTTATTGTTCACTGATTACAAATATATTATTTTTAAAGGCAGAGGCCTACTCATTGTGGTAATAATTAGCCGCTAGCGAAGGTTACCCAATGATTAGCGTAAAATCAAAAGGAAAATGTGTTTTTCTTGATAATTTTTATGGACAAAACCTCTTTGCAGGAGTTTCAAACTTGGGTTACAACTTCAAAATGTTTACCAAAGAACAAAACAAGCGATAAAAATGGGCTACTGTGACGTAATATCAAAAGGGGAGATAATCTTCGCAACAAAAATATACTAAGACGTTATTTCCACAAATAAAGTCACATAAAATGCTTTATTGCATAAAAAACATTCAAATGATGATAGATTTAAGAAACAAAGATTCTATTTAAGGTATTCAAGCACTTTTCTTAACCTTCCTGATGTCCCGAAGCTTGCCATCGCGAGAGCCTATTTCCTGTAAAATACTCACTTCTGTCGATGACGTCCCTCCATTCTGCGCTCGTATACATGATGAAAAGGCGAAAATTTTCGCACAAAAGGAAATTACTCAAACAAGGATGTAAAAATAGCCTAGGCATACTTGAGAGGAAACTTGTGGCCGAGAGTCAACCTTTATATTTTTACTTTATGAGGATGAAAGCATACAAGATCATGACGGAGGAGGCAAAAACACTACACTGCAAGCCTGTTACAACGGTCCGGCAGCCATGTTAATATGAAAATGTCAAAAAAATATTATACTTACCACCACTGGCATATTCCATGACAAGGTACAAAGTTTTCTCTGTTTCAATCACTTCAAATAATTTCACTGTGAAAAAAGAATGATTTTCAATATCTAATTAGAAAAATGTTATTGTTTCCTTAAAAAAACATTAAACCACTGTTGATAAATTATAGTTGCAGACCTTACTAAGAGTTAAACATGAGTTTAGAATTATCATTTTTTTAAAGTTCACGAATGGTTTGTGAGAATGAATTGATATTACAGTGATTTAAATGAATTGATATTATTAAAGTGATTTTTTATTCATAAATCTGTATTAGTCCACTTCATGCTATCTTGAATCGTACCGTATTAAATTTTGCGTGATATAAAATAAACAGCAGTGTATATATGTTGGTAACTTCGCATCATGGTTACCCTCTTTTACCTCTTTTAAATATTTTTCAAAATAATTTATGGGGAAAAAAAAAACAAAATTATAGATTCAGTACACAAAAACTGGTCAGTGCTTTTAAAAAAACAAAAGTATGAAGTTAATTTCTCTCACCTATATTTGGATGATCTAGCATTTTCATGATCCGTACTTCTCGGAACAACTGGGGAAAAAAGACAGTGCATAGTTTAGACTCATACTTTTCTGCAATTTAAATGCATTCCACTTATTAAGAAACAAAAAATATATATATGAGCCATTCTCAAAACGTGGACTCAATTTTGGTTAATGGACTTCAATTTTTCAAAATTAAAATTAAGATG
>JAUEKT010258417.1:2434-12672 GCA_031762655.1 Doris verrucosa
CCCCCCCGCCGCCCCCCAAGTCTTTAAATGAAGATCCTGACAAAAGTCAAACCCACATCATATCAATTATAGGCTGACAACCTTATCAACTTGCCACCATGAGTGATGGAATATTGGCACCTATAAATACTAAAATCAAGTCATTCAAGGCAGACACAAATATAATGTCTGTAATCATGACAGAATCTAGCTTCTTTGTATGATTGAGATTTTGCCTGACAATTTTTAGTCTGGAGCGTCAACTTGCTGCATGTAGATCAACCACACATGTATGAAGACGGATCTGAAGGCTAAATTGTAGATCTAGACTGAGATTCAAATTTCTGGTCCAAGTGTATTACATGGTTAAACTTCATGGTAAAATGGCTTCCTTTACAATTAGCAGCAATGAAAGTATTAAAATGAATAAAAAACATTTTCTAGTGATTTTAAGTATGCTGACATACACCTTTAACATTATTTGTAAAATGTTTACAAGCCTGACTTCAGAGCCTTTAGTGATTATACGACTAGCCAAAGTTCCAATACACTGTGGAGGTGTCTGAAGAGTCTCATATCTATGTATCTGAAATATGAGAAGGTAGTGAGTGGCTAGCAGGAGCATGCACAGGAGTCAAAGCTGGTCCTTACACATGAATGATCAGATTCCAAGTCATGCTTACTTTGAAAGACAAAAATCCGGGTAAAAAATCATTGTGGTGGTCAATGCTTGGGTTCAAATTCTTGCCACATTTGACTATCTTTTCACAAACATCCTAAGATTATCCAAAGACAGTTTCTATTACAGGGGTATCATTCCATTTTTTACCCATTAAGCACTAGCACTAGAGATCATGTGGTGTTGTGGCTTTTGCTGATTATAGATGCAAGGGCCAAAGAGTAGTGCAGGAATGCAGAAGGCGAGCATTTGTCATGCATTTGCAAAGTAACTTTTGAACGATGCCTTGCTGGTAGCTGATTCCAAGTCACCTTTTCTGAAGTTACCCAAGCCACAAAATAGAGCGGGCGTTGAGACAGATACTGAAGAAATAAAATGCAGTAGGGTTCTGAGTCTACTGTGCAGGACAAGGACAATACATTAACAATTTTTATCATAACATAACAAAACTCTTCCATACCAAAGCCTATGATTTGCAATGTCTGTTGAGCAGGCAATGTCAGAAATGATTTTAAGCAAAACACAACCTATAAAACAAGAAAATATAAATATCATTTGATTCAAGGGCTGAGCACTATATTTTGATTTAAAACTTCATTTTGAGTTGGGATTTTTTATTTATTTATTTTTTTATTGTTGATTTTCAATTGACATGTTTGATACAGTTGGCAAATTTGGTTGCATTTAAGTCGGGTTTTGAAAAGTAAGATGCCACAATTAATGGACCAACAACAAAACCCCCAGAAACTAAACCAAAAAGCAAAGCCTGTCACAGCAATTTACTGAAAGAAGGCCACATTGCCTAAATCTATTCTTCTTGTGGAGAAAAGGATGGCATTGCCAAGCAATGGTTTTCCAAACCTTTAAAACCATTTAACTTATTAATGAAACAAAATAGGAGATCATTTCCTTATGCTGCATTTTTCAACCAAACCAGCATTCATACAATGAACTATGGATAGAATTAATAAGAAAATAACCCATACTAATGAACAAATAAACAAAACAAATCCACACGCATTTATCTATATATAAGAGAGGGAAAACCGCACTTCACACAAAACTCCATCCATGGACTGTCATTTTATGCACACCGTTTGGCATTTGATACCCATTACTAACATGACCAGAAATGATTTTGAAGAGAAAAATTAAATTTATAGTTCAACAGAGGTCAACATCAATCAGAGTATAATGCAAGCAAAATCCCATGCTCTTAAATGTCCTCATGTTTAGATACCTTGATAATACCATGAAAAAGAGATTGGATTATGTATCACAAACGACATTCCTTCAACAATGATTTCAAGAAATGAACTTGTATAAATAGTATTTTTCGCTTTCCTCAATGAGATCGAAAAGGGACCCTTGGAAAATTTATCAGTCAATTCTTCAAATGTCATTCCATACCTATGGGACTTTGTTTTTATTTTCGGAAGAAAAATCAGAATCGCTAAACCATGGGTCAGCAAATTTCCTTCTTGCTTTTTTGTCCCTGCTTTCTCTCTCTGTCTCTGTGTATGGGTGTAGGTGCATGAGTGTGTATGTGTGTGTGTCTCTCTCTATCTGTCTCTGTGGCTCTCTGCCTCTCTGTCTGTCTGTCTCCCTCTCTCTCTCTCCCTCCCTCCCTACCTCTATCTGTCCGTCCGTCCGTCTATCTCATTCTAATTCTGCCAATTTTTGCATAAAATATAGCATTCTTACCCAATATGATTTTAATGTTTACCAGATGGCACAAAAAGTAAGTCTCATTTGATTTGGGACGAATAGATTACATGTGAGAATCTGCAACACTACTGATGCAGGACAATGACATAATAATCTTTACATGAAACTCTTTACTGTTTTCTTCTTCAAATGTGCAAGTTCCTTAAACAGCAAAGGAAACATTTGGAGGTTTTGGGGCCTCTTTTTCCAAAACAACAAACACAACATCAGACAGCATGTAACACTAACATGATCCTACATTCGAAATGCCTGTCCAGTGACAAAAACGGTTATGACTTCTACCTACCAACAAAAGACTTCTGCTGCACACAACACAACGTCATTGTAACAAATTACTTAACGTGACATGCCCGACTCTACAGCACTTAAGCATGCCTTGATAGGAAGAAGTCGCTGGTGCTTTGGAAAGCAATGCGCTTTGTGACATTCAAGACCTTCTTCTTCTCTTCTTTCATCAAACCGTTTCTCCTACTCATGCTTGTGGCATTTACTCACTCTTGAGGCTCAAGAACTTCAACGATTTCCGTGGTGACTTGTGTTTTGTTTCTGCGATAGCAGGTAAGTATATTACAATGAGATGTTAGTATAGTTAATCAGTAAGGCACTCTGGTAAGAATTACAGCACTTTGTTCGTTGAGTTGTTGTTGTTTTTTTTCAAATATGTGCCAAAAATTTGGCAAAACAAAAATGTTATATTTGCACAAGGATGGTCAGTCAATATGATATGAATGCACATCCTAAATAAAAGATAATAACATGGTCACTTTCTAATATTTGTTTTCTTGAATATAATTTATTATGACTTTCACCTTTTCAAAACATAATAGTATAGCCAGAAAGCATAATCCTTTCTCATCATGAACAAATAGGTGAAGAAGGAAAAAAAGAACACTTGCTTACATCAAGCCAGATCTCTGAAACTCTGGCATGCTCAATATTGTGCATTTTTAAATAACACAAAGGCTTTCTTCCATGTACTGGGCATGTGTATGTGTGTGTGTGTGTGTGTGTTGTCATCATAGGAAGATTTGCCTTGATTTTGTTTTTCTCATTCATGTTCAAATCTAGAAACACGCTATCACTAAAAGCATTGTGGACATCAGGTCACTATCACATCTATTACAACAATGTACCGGTAATTCAAAAACTAACCTGGATCTTTGGGGTTATATTTACAACGAGTAATATCCATCCAGCTTCAATTCATTAAATGTAATAAGAAATTCAGGATTAAAAATTCATTTTCTTGTATTCAGTATAAAGTCACATTTACTTTCAGTGCCTTCTTTTTTTTTTCACTTTCATTTATGTGTTCCAATGTGTCAGAAAGTGGAAATGAAAAATTACATAAAGAATATAAAATAACATTAAATTATTTGCTTATTTAAACAATCAGATGCAAGAAAAAAAGCTATTTCAACTCTCTATATATGGAAGCACAGCACACATCATGGACATATTATGAATCTGACTAGCTTTCTTTTCTTTTTGTTACTGTACATAAACAGCAAAAAAAATCCTTGACAGACTTATAGTCTTGACAAGTAACATAAAATGTGCAAATTGTCTCAACTAAAAAACAGTCAATTGCAATAAATAGAATAAACATCGAAGTCTAGCTAGAATATTAAAAGTTTTATCCTTTGTGTCGAAATGTGTGAGCAGACAACCAAACATACTTTGCAAAGAATATGAACAACAATAAGTCAATGGCATGTTCTCAAACTCTGGCCTTCAGCTTGCCATCAAAGTTGAAAACCCTTGAATGGCTTTGTCAAAAATTAGCCATGAGCCAAAATGAGGCAAAAATTTGCCAACTCAAAAGAAACCATCGCAAGGCAAATAATAGCCAACAGAAAGTGTCAAAAATATGGACTGAGCCCAAACGAACTGAACAAAATCAAAAGTAATCACATGTGAACAGCAACCGAACAAATCTAACAGGCTATATCAGGATGATAATGTTATCACATCTTTTAAACCTAAAATGTGAAAATGCTTCTATCAGCAAAATTGATACTACTTCCTACAGTTTAGATCTTTAACAGGAGATCATTTAACGTATATTTAAAGTAAAGTTTCATTTCTTTATTCCAGAGAAGCCTCACTCTTTTCCTCGCAGTTAGCATACAAATTTAAACTCAAGCACCAAAATACCTTATTGCTAGTTTGGGGATATTTCAAAGAAAAAGACCGATAGGACGTCCATCGAAGTGGGGGATACAAAAAGTGAACGGCTACAAAAGGAGAAATTCCACCCAAAAGGAAACCAAAGCACTAAATACAGGAAGCATGACAGCAATCACGCCAACACGGCCACACTCATGCAATGTGCATGAACCGCAAGGTGTGTTAGAATCATTGATGTTCAACACCAAACACACACTAACATCTGAGAGGGATCCAAGTATCCATGTGCAAATGATGCGCTGCGCCTGAAAAAACAAGTATCAGGCAAGACTTAAATATAAAAAAAAAAATAGCCGTACATCATTGATATGCGGTCCTACAAGGCATCCAGGTGAGCAGACAGCGAGTTGTGTTGTTTTTCTTTGCATTTGGCTGTTACTAAATTGGCTTCTTTGAATGCTTTAGCTGTGATATTATTAAATTGGCTTGTAATAATTAGTTATAAGCTCATTCATTCAACATAGTGAGACTGTTTAAAAGCAAGTATAACATGGACAAAAATTGGAAGTTTCACTGATGCCAAGACAAAAAATCAAAACAAAAAATGCTTCAAGAAGATGTTAGACAAGCAGTTATGAAAACATTTCCTTACATATGCTGCCTATACAGAACTTAGTAAATTGTACAAGTAGCATATGCATCAAAACATTCTTATATGATTTCTCTTTTTCAAGCAACTTCCTGCAACTCTACTCAATAATCAATGTAAATACATGGGGCTGGATAAGAGGCAACTGAATAATGAAAATCAGACATAGTTTCAGACCATAAATTCATCAATTACGGGTAAATAGGTACAGAAGAATATCAAATTTGTCATGTGATCTGAAGAGACTGGCGGATGAATAAGCTATATAAATTATAAACATGAATGAGACAAATTGAGTTAAAAGTATGGATTATGAAAGCATACTAGTAATATAAAGTTTGAGATAAACAAGAATCACCCTGGAGACTACGTAATCAAAGATTTGGCAATGCTACAACTCATTATGGCTTCCATTGAAATGCATGTTTTCATACTTTAGTTTATTTAAAAGCAATCTGGAATTAGAGTTGCAGTCATTTTACCTTGCATTTTTCAAACATCCCCTTAAAAACAAACACGCTCAGGATGACCATCCTTCAATTCAAACAAAGGTGGCCTCCTACGGCAGATGGCAGATGGGCATCTTGCACACATTTGCTATTTTAAGAGTGATAACAGTTTCAGAAGGTCTAGTCGGGAATTCCTAAACATTTCTATAGCATATAAAGCCTTTGGAAGAGTCCAAATCAATGGTTATGTGGTTTGATAATATTAACACATCATCTCAAAAGCTGAATGTCTGCCTATGCTTTCTTGTACCACACATGCCTGCTACGTGCTTTGTTGTTTTGGTTGGGGGTTTTTGTAATTAGCTCTAATAACCATTTTCTGTCATCTCAGAATGAATTCAGGAGAAACAGTAAGAGCAATTAGACGAATAAAACAAGTAAAAAATAGAAAAGACAGTAGAAATGAAAGGAAAGAAGAATAGCTACAAGAAGCTCCCGCCAAACGCTCACATTCAACGGAACAAAACTTGGCATTTTGACGCAGTGTACTATACTCATTATTTCCACATATAAATCAAATTGCTGCAGACAATAAGGAAAAAAAAATCTTCCACTCATTTCTTTATATCTTTCCATGAGACATACATTTATTACATTAAAATGATGTACAGGCTTTCTCATCAGGTCAAATTCTTTCTGTGTAATATATTTGTGTTTATTGCTATGACATATAGCACATTTCATTTCAAATTGCATCCATTTTGTTACATCTTCTATCAATCATTTTAATTTAATCTCAAATTGCATCCATTTTGTCACCTAATCACTCCATCAATATTTTGATATGGAGAGAGAAACAAAAATCAAATTCTGGAGAGACTACAAAAGATTGCCTCGTGCGTACCTGGAAATTTCATCTTGATCCTGTGGAGCGGACTCAAATGGCCGGTGGATTCGCTGGATTTGCCGTGGTCGGCCCGCTCCGCTTCTTCTTTCTTGCTGATCATCGCACTGCTACGTGACAACACCTTTTCCAACTCTTCTTTGCTTCTATGGCTCAATGGAGGGGCACGGAGGAAATCTGTTGGGGTGGAGGCTCCCAGTCCCTGGGCCCTTGTTGGCGACTGGTCCTGGAAATGACATCATTAGCAAAGATTTAAGTGATATGTTTAGGTCTCTTTTGTCTTAAAGATCGAGAATATCGCTGAAAATGATTTACATGCATATCAGTAAATCAGGATTAAATTCCAAATAAATAAACTAACTTCAGATGATCACTTCAAATACACTTACATATCTCTAGTAAGAAAACAACGAAAGAAGCAAATATTGCTGAGTGGTATTGAGCATCAAAGAACTTCAATTGTCTTTCAACATTTTTTTTATGGCCATCTAAAACTCTCTTTACATTTGATTACTCAAACTTATTCATTTTGGTAATTTCTTTTGAAATAGATAGTCAAAAATTACTTTCAAAATTATTTTT
Source organism: Doris verrucosa (assembly GCA_031762655.1). Lineage (NCBI taxonomy): Eukaryota > Metazoa > Mollusca > Gastropoda > Nudibranchia > Dorididae > Doris > Doris verrucosa. The sequence continues at coordinate 9,535 of JAUEKT010258417.1, forward strand.
AAATACTTACGTTGGTTACACCATATTGCTTTTGCATCCTTCCTAAACTGATATGAGTCACTTCCAAAATCAATAAAGATGTTCATCTTTGTTTTTATTACTATAAAACTTTCCAAAAAGAATTATTGCTTCAAATAGAAGTTACACAAGAAAAGATCTTGAACAAAATTATAATATGTATCATGTCTATCAGGATCCACTGATTATCTACAAGATTTTGTATTATTGCCATAGCTGCTAGTAGAACAGGGCCTTTCCCTGCTCCTGGATACAATGAAGTTGTTGTTTTTTTTATATCAAATCTGAGGTTTGAAAGAAGAATATATTAATGTACTTTGCCCCCTAGAGAAGTAGCTACTTTATATACAATCTTTAAAAAAAAAAATTCATGACTGCAACATGAAAATCAATGGGTGACATTGTATCTGAGACAAATGCAAGAAACTTTGCCAGTTACTTAAACTCATCTGATCCATGCCCAGCAGAAAAACCTGTACAATCGACTATCTCACCGCGTATTTTCATGCCAATGAAAAAGGGGTAATCATATAAGCTCATAAATGTATTTGGATGAATTATAATAATAAAGTATTTAGGTATCACCATTTTCCTCTTATTGTGGCAATGAAACAAGATTACATGATTACATGCTACGACACAATGAGATTATAAACAACACGTTTTAAAAGTTGTCTGACATGCAACTAGTCTTATAACACAAGAATGGAGTAAACTGTGTGACAGGATTGTTTTCTGTTGTCTTTGGTGTGAATTATTTTTAGCTTTATTAGAGGAGCAGAAAGAAGAGGAGTGCGGACGCAGAAATCCTCATAACAAATAATAGTGCTGTTGGTAATGGGTGAAAATTTTAAGATCATAATCAAGAAAGGTGTTTATTTATTAAGAGGACTTTTTACCTTAGTTTAAAAAAAAACAAAGAATAAACTTCTTGACAAACAGATGAGTATTGACACAAATGCTGTTAGTGAGAATGAAAAAAACACACTGCAATTCAAGTCAGTGTGAGTCTTCACAAACCAGGCCTATACTATTCAATGGGATTTTGTAGGCAACCGTGTTATTTCTTATCGTTCCTACTTTTTAATTCTTTCATCCAGATTTGTTTGTGATAGAGGAAGTGGGGTTGTTAATGTTTGATTTCTTCGTTATTGTTTCCTATTTGGGGAGGGTTGTCATGTTGTTGTTGTTGCTGTTGTTGTTGTTGTTGTTGTTGTTGCTAAGAAGGCCTAGGTTGTAGTATTACAGTGTTAATTAATACTGAAGAAAACATTGAAGTTAGTTGACAAATCTCACAGGCATCAGCTACAAGAAATAGCATAGGGACGGCAACTAATATTCTTGATTAAATTCAACTCAAAAATGATAAAATGCGGCAGCTATTTATAAATGGAAATTGCAAGAAATACATACTAATATGGCATATATGTATTATTAATATAACTAATTATTTGCTGACAAAGCATTGTTAATAATTGAAATTAAAACAAGGAAAGAATGAAATTTGAAAACATGACAACAGAGACAGAAAAGGCATGCCATATGATCAAGAATTTCATGTCATGGAAATTCATCCCAATAACTGTAAGTTGTGATTTTGGGACAAAACCAGAAATCAGATACAGCAAGATGAAAGATAGTTAAAGGAGTGAAAATGGAGGACTTCACAAGGTTTCAAACCATTCATTCGTCATGTAAGGAAAGACAGGTGAAGTTTCCTTTCTCAAAATTTACCATGACAACAATTTAAACACATCTCAGTGTGAATCCTGAAGAAGCGGGATAATGAAAGACGAATGAAAAGAGGAAAGAACCGAAGAAGGGCTGATGAATTGGGCCCACCAATCATCCCCCAACCACCATGAGGTACAAAGTCATTTCATTTCCTGACAAAGCCAAGCTACAAGGAAGCATTTAATGATGAATGGAGTACACACAGATTGAGATAAACTCTTGGTACAGTTGGATCCACCCATGTTAAACCTAATTATTCTGTAATCTCAGTAACTGTTTAGGAAATAAATTGATGAAAAGGTATTTTTTAAAGATGAATTAAATATTGAAACTTATTAATTTTAATCTTGATTTACTTTATCAAAATTCTTTCCTTTTTTTTTTTTTTTTGGCCATTGAAAAAAAAAAAGATTTGATAAAATCTAATCCAGAAACAACTTCTTTTAAATTCAATTTAAGGATACATATAGCCCTACGAAGACCCCTCAACAAGTATCCTAACTCTATCAAATACGGAAAACACAGTCTGCAACAAAGTGCTTTCTTTACATGTGATGCCATTGAAACACATTCAAAGTTGACATTCAACTGAAGATGCTTCAAATTTACCCTGTATGGATAGATTTTACATTCACTGAGTAAGTAACAATAAGGCATTTTCTATCAATTGCAATTCCCGGTTAATCTAGATTTGCCATATATGCAGATCCAACTGTACATAAAATAAAGCGCAAAAAATGGTTACAAAGATGACTCAGAGGTAAAACAGGGAAACACTTAAGAGAAGTATCTCCATCGTCTTACATGTCTCAATGATGGAAAATGTACGTACACATATAAATGAATCAGCAAGATGAATAATTCTCATCAAATTGAGATAGCACAATTAATATTCAACAAGATCATGGGTCACATCGAAAAGTAAACGGCAAATGAGTCTGCATACTTGAATTTTAAAAGCAAACACAAAGCATTATCTTTTATTCAAATTTCAAAAAGGTGCCTTCATAAAAATGATTTTTCTTTTTTAATTTGAAGCACATCATTATGACATCCCATGCAACTTTAAACAACGAAGAAAATTATCTGGAAAAATACAAGTCTCTTTCAGGATAAATGCTCTGATATCCATATTGACACTTTCAAATATTTTAAATAATTGAGCAATTAATCAATGGAGGTAGGAACATTTTAATTTTTATAAGAGCAGAGAAGAAAAATAAAATTTGGACTTAACATTTAAAACCGTCGTTAAAAATGAAAGAAACAAATAATGATAGGGTGGACATCATTAAAACTACTGAGCATAAACCCTTACAAGGTGTAATAAGAATAAAATTAAACCTTTTGTTCTATTCAGTATTTGCTGGGGGTTTTTTTTTGGGG
>JAUEKT010258528.1:0-12667 GCA_031762655.1 Doris verrucosa
AGGCGCCAAAATGAGTTGCGTAAAAAGTCGGACCCGACCGCATCGAACGAAACAAAATTTCGGCTGGCTAGAAACACCGATATCGGATTTTTCCGGGACAAAAAGTCAACTTCCGTATGTTCCGGGACGATAGATTTTTTTTTCAAATTTCCGGGACAAATACGGAAATTCCGGGACGGTAGGCATGTCTGCTAGTGGTAAAGTGACAGGATCTTCCCATGCATCTTCCTATCTTTATCTTTCCATCATCCTCACCCACTCACACCCAGTCTTGGTGTCAAAAATAAATCGGTGGGAAAACCCTCTTGTCTGTCCATGAGCAGCAAAACACGATAATGAAAAACTTGAGACCAGCGTGTTGAAGCCAGTGTTAGCAGGATTCCAGGCTTGTGAGAAGACAATTTCATTTCACAAAATGTATTGTGGTGTGAAAATGATGTCAGTATAAGTCAATGTTATGTCCTTTTACCGTAATTAAATTTCACATGCATGTAATTACACGTCGCAATAGTCAGATATTATGGTATATTTTGAAGCATGATGATACTGATACAATACTTTACCACCGATAGGGATGCGATGTGACCGAATTGCGAATGGCTGCTTGCTCCACACAACTCCTTACAAAATCCCTTTCATTGGTGTCTTTTAATGATGTCAAGTTTGTCAAATTGTTCAACTTTACAACATAATATATGATATGTGTTTGCTTGATCGGATCTTGATTTCAGGAAATACATTTTTTCATGAATTTCATGGTAGTCAATTTTTGGTGTGCGCCACCATTACATTATGCAAAACAAACAAACCTCTATGAGGTGACCTGCTACTTAAGCTAGCCATACATTTGTCAGTCCAACAATTAAGATCATGATCTTAATAGGCCTACTTTTAAATTTTATCAAAAGCATGAATTGTGTGTTTTCGGATATATGCACCTGAGTCTGAGTTAAAAGGTCAAGGGATGGAAACGCTCACCATTTATAAATACGAACTTCTTTTGTCAATGGGAACACTTTAAACTTATTTATTAAGTAATGTCTCTTTGACGAAATGGCAAAAGAAATGTCATGCCCACTCCAGCTCCTTTTGCCAAGTCCTTAACTCGGCATCCTTATGCCGTGCCCTGGAGACCCTAAGAACCTTTTCGGGCATCAATGAACTATGGCCAAAGTGTCGGCATTGCTTCATTTTGGTTTAGTTTGGGTCCAGGTCAGATGTGGCTGAGTGGAGAGACTGATCCCATTCATTGAGACTTTGTCACATTCTGACAGTACTGACACATTTGGTCCCAAGGGCGTCTGTGGATTGTAGCCAAAGTGTCGGCATTGTGCTTCATTTTGGTTGACTTTGGGTCCAGGTCAGATGTGGCTGAGTGGAGAGACTGACCCCATTCATTGAGACTTTGTCACACGCTGAGACATTTGGTCCCAACTTCCGTTAAGATCGTGACCTTAAAAGTGGGCAGATTTGTGTATGGCAAGCTTGATACCATTGCTACCAAGCAGTGAGAAACCTCGCAAATCAAAGTCCTTGGATGGCCACTTGCTGTGGTAACACTGGGTGGGGTTGGCTTAGGGGTGTCAACTGAGCCAAGGGACATCAGATGATAGTTGTATGTAAATAAAATAGAAAACAAATAAAGCAAGCTTAGAATAAATCGGATGTAAAACATGAATCAAAAGCATTGATCAGGAATTACATATCAGTTTTCCTTTTAAGTTTAAGCATGAGACCCAAGATTGAATTTAAGCATTAATTTCAAGTGACTTTCTTTCTTATGAGACGACATTCGCAGTTAAGTATCGTCAAAAAAAAAAGATGATTCAAGACCAACTGTTCACCACCCCCTCTTCCCCCAAATCCTTTCTAGACTCCAAATTTTACAACACAGCTCGAATGACTTGCCACCGTACTGATTTTCTATCAAAAAGGCCCAAAATACTGATAGGCCTACTGGTTTCTTTTTTGGAAATTACCAAGCAAATTTGTTCATGAGAAGGGAGTTTGGAATGTACAAAATTCAATGCAATGGACTGACTGAAGCGATGTGCGGCAGGGAATGGGCTTTCCTGACCATGCTGTCGATCTGAAGTCAGATAGTCTAGTGTCGCATGAGTTGAGTTTTAGAACCTTTGTGGTAATTTTTATTTGATATTTGCTGAAGGATACTAAAACATTTTTTTCACAATGTTGCCTTAGACATGTTGGTAGACATACTTCATTTTTCTTGTCCTATGGAAGCCATCTCATTCAATTATGAGCAAAGGTTTTCTAGGACAACATTATGTCATCCGTATTTGTCAACCCATTATAAGCAAGAGGGGCATGTTGAGGTAAGCAAAACTGGGAAGCACAGTCCCGTCAAACAGCGGTGAGCCTTTTTTTCAATAGTGAGAATGAGAAATCAACCGTAGTCAACTCCATGCGTTAGTCGAAATAGAATCTGACACTGCCAGACACAGAGAAAGGTCAATGAGTGCAATGTGCTACCTTGGCTCTCACTCTAAGTAGCCATCAACGTCTTTGACTTTGTGAGGGTCCATCCAACTCGTTGATTTCAGAGGGGTTTTTTTACTCTTTCGTACTTTATTGAATTGATTGTATTCTCTATTGCTGCACACCAGCTAGGCCTCAAAGAAACTTCTATTAAGAAAATTTTGTTTTATATATTTTAAAGATAAATGACACACATGATTGCATAATGAGTTGAACCTCTGAGCAGGTTTCTGGTTGCTTCTTGTAAATGATATGTGCGAGCAACGGAGATGAAATTGTATGTGTACCTTGAGTCTTACGAGACACATATCATATTGTCATCTCGTAACATAATAATATTAATAATAATGTTTCATAATAATAATATATGGTTGCTCAATGCAAGACCTACCTTCTGTTGTATGTGCATAAGTTTAGATGTTATGTTATTATTATTGTTATTACCATCATAATTTGGTCTTGTGCAGGCTTCATTCTCTCCCGTCTTTCAGGCCATTGCGTAGCTGCCACGATGGAGGCCAGCCTCTGGCAGTGGCCCCACCCCTCTCTCCCCCCATCATCACTAGTGTCAGGTGGTTGGGTTGTTTTCTTTTCTGGTGGTGGGGGGGGGGGGGGGGTCTTGTGTATTTGCTGTAAAGCTTGGGGACTTATTTTTTCTTTAATCAGATGGTTTGGGTGGGAAGGAGGGTGGGATGGGAAAGTATTGTTTGTTTTCTTTTGGCGTGGGGGGGAGGGGAGTCCAAGCGTGGAGTACCAGTACAACGTTGCTTGTTGTTGATAGCCAACAGATTTAGATTACTAACTCTGTATCAGATATTATTTTCGTATTCAATCTCATTCGGACTCGCGATTTGGGATAGAGTTGTTCCTTTTTATTGCTTTTCTTTTTAGGACCATTGAAATAATGCAATGAATGATGTCGAGTTTATTATGTACGATAGTGACTTTATAATAATAAAACGTCGTATCTTATAAGAAATTGCAATAGCTGCCTTTTGAAGATCTTTTTGTCTTTTGTTATATGCACTGTAGCCTGCATATTATTGAAGAGCAGAGGGATTGCAAAATATTTATGGAGAAGAATTTTTTGTTTCATTTCTTATGTCATTATGAATAGGACAGTAGTAAAGTTGTGTAATCTTTGTGTGGTTTTGACAATTTTGGAGCCAAGTAAGAGAATAAAACAAAATTTCTGTAAGCTTTATTTTGTCATGCTTTCATTTCTTACTATAAAATTGTCATTTGTCCAGATACTACAGTGCAATCCGCATATCATACAGGGACATCGCTGGGACTAGAGAATTTGTGTTGCTGTAATCGAATGTCACTAAATCCAATTTACATTTACATGTAGTGGAATTTGATAAAGTCAACAGCACGGGACCAAACTAAAGTGTTGACTTTAAGCCAAGTTGGCATTATCCATTTTCGGGCCAGAACACCCAAATAAAGGCATTATTTAACATACACCATGGTGACATTGTTACCGGATTTCTTCTTAACGTTCCTCTCAGTCAAAGTGTACACGGGTTTGTACCCTTCATTGCTAAAATGATGAAAACAATGGCCAGGCCAATTGTCGGTGTGCTTACCACCAGTACCAGTCAGTACACTCGTAAGACCTTGGCCTGGCACCCTCCCTCACCACCTCTATCCCTCCCCCTTGCTCTTTTTTCAATGATTTGGCCTCTTCATTCAGCCTCATGCTATTTACTTTAAGTGAGCAAGAAAAGCCCTGCGGTTGTTAACATTATCAGAAAAAAAGAAGGGGGGGAGCGGGGGGTGGATGGGACTGCTGAAGGAAGCAAGAGTTGACTTCATGGACAGTGACTTTAGCAGGATTCCACTGTATAAAATCCAGGAATAGCAGTCAGAGGCAGAATATACGTGTAATAGTTTAATTACTGTAATAGGCTTGAATCAAGGTGAAATGTAAACAATTTATGTGTGGCCCTATGGTCAGAGCTTAGGAGGCACAGTGGCTGTGTGGTTAGGGTGTCGGACTGCTGACCGAGAGTTACCGGGTTCAAATTCCATCCACGACAATCGTGTATTTTCCTTGAGCAAGAAATTTTACTCCAATTGCTCCACTTGACTCGGATGTAAATGAGTACCAGCAACTGCTGGGGAGTAAAACCTGCGATAGACTAGCGTCCTGTCCAGGAGATGATCTTGTATCATCTGTTCCGCTTAATGCTACAGAAACCGGGATAAGCTCCGGCTCTTTGGGTCTGTCAAGGCCTAGAAGGAACTTTACTATGGTTAGAGGTTTGAAGAGTTTGGGGTGAATATATTAAAGGATAAAAACAGGACTTAGAAGTGCTGTTGCTATAAATGAAATGTTGCTGTATCCAATGTCGCTGTATCCAATGTCGTTGTTAGTCGGCTGCACTGTATATAGCGTCTAATAGAAAATATGCTTGCTGTAATTGTAAAGTTTGCGAGGGAAGTGTGTTGGTTATAGAATAGACTTGTTACAAAATGACTGCCTCAAATTTACTGGTATTCCTAGATTGTGGGTGCAGGTATGAAAGCAGCCTCCTGAAATGGCCGGGGGTCCAGGGGGGTGAAGTGCTATTCTGAAGGTCCCATTATCCAAGATGACATTTTATTGGAAAAGTCTGAGCTTCAAATTGCTAAAACCCCACCAGAAAGAGGGCAGATTCAATCAAAATATTGGAACAAACACTGGCAAACTTTTTAAAGCAGAGCAAGACCATCAGTGGGTTTGAATTATGAATTCTTTTTGCTGGTGTAAACGTTTTAAAATGACTTTTGATAGACTTTTCTTGTGGGACCTCAGGTATCAAGTACTGCACCATCCCATCCCTGGCCTGCAAACAAAAAGTTCTATGCTCAATCAGAGTCGGGAAAGAGCCAACACCCCATTCTTGGTCACCTGGTTGAGAGTGCTGGCGTGTAAGCACCAAAAAGTAACGGAATGACACAAACTTCAGGAGGTCTTATTTACTTACCATACTTTATTAAAGTCTTGCTTTCTCTACATTGATCACAACAGCAGTCAGTCACAAAGAACATAAAAATATCATCATAATTCATACACGTACTTGCGTATACAAAAAACCCAAAAAAAACTTCCAAGATATTATATTTTACCAATAGATTCAAGGGGATGGTAGTGTGTTGCAGGTTTTACTCCCAAAAAGATGATTTTAGTATTACATGGTTTGCAAATGGGTAAAATGGTACAGATCACATTGTATCACTGTATTTTCTCTTTGCGTCAAAAGAAGCTTACTAGATTTTGTATGTAGGACATTATCAGGTACATCACAAATACCTCTGGTTTAAGAAGAAAAGGGAACTTGAAATATATTCAAAAAGCCTCGTCTTCACCCTTTGGTTTCACTAAGGGTGGTTTACTGGAATAACAGCACAAGTAGTAATATCAAGGCATTTAGACAAAACCAAACTCTATGCTTCCAATTTCAAGGAACTTTACATCGAAACAAGTACATGACTTAAAATCAACTCTTATTAAGAATCATCAAGTTACTCTCCTGTGTACCATCCATTAATTAAAGTCCACACCATATTATGCACATGACGTACAAAGACACGATGACTGACAGATGCTCAGATTCACCAAAGATTTTCAGCTTCATCCAAACTCAATTTCTTTTCTACCCAAAGAAATTATCACAGTGAAGTTGAACAAAGTTGTTGGGATTAGTTTTTAAATACAGAGCAACACACTTTTACTTAATTATTTTGGGTTATTGTGGCACCGTCTGCCCTTGCTGCATAAATGCAGAGATGCCAACTAGAGAGGAGCCAAAAGAGGGGAAAATGTGAAGATTTGGAGGGAAAAGTGAAGAAAGAGAGGGACATTTCATTTGTTACCAAACTAATAGCTTCAACTTTTGTCCACTATCATTTGTGATGAAAACAAATAATCACATCCAGCCAATACAGGACCTAGTTAATGAAGAGTAAATTCTGTAGGAGACTTTCATTTAACTCCACAGATCTTTGACACAATTTATGGAGGAAGTAAGGCTGATGACACAGTAATAGAGGGACAAGTGATATTTAGGAGGGACAAGAATTGTGTTTGAGAGACGAGGGACAGTTGGCATCTCTGTAAATGAAGTTACAAAGGAAAAGAGTTCCCAATAATAAAGCCATAAACAAAACTTTCAACTACAGGTGGAAAAACACCCTACGCAACACCAACCAACAAAACACCGAAAGGGCCGGCCGTCAGACGTCTGTGTGCCTGTAGGACTTGTGTGCCTGCAGGTTGATTTGCTTCAGCAGCGTTCCCATCTGGCGCTGGGGTCCCACCTCGAAGGTTTGGGGGAAGTGGGCACCTTGGGGTCGCGCGTAGATGGCGTGCATCGTCTGCTCCCACTTGACAGGCTTGATGAGCTGCTGGCACAGCTTGTGGCCAAAATTGGTCTTCTCGTTGTATGGCAGCCCAGTCAGGTTGGAGTAGACAGGCAGCTGGAAGCCAAGTGAGGTGGGGGAGGGGGAAGAGAGAGAGAGAGAAGCCAGTTTTATTCATAAAATTTTTGCATTATCTGCTTCATGGTCAACTTAAATCATTCAACTAAAGAAAAAAAAAATTTGCAAAAGATACAAAGAAGAATAAGTCTACGCTCAAAACTAATGTTTGCATACAGCTTCATATTATTATACACATGACTCGTTTTCAGAGAAGTTTTCGTTAGACTGATTCTCTTGAGTTAAATCGCTAGTCTGAGAATTTTTTGAGATTTCAGAAAAACACTCATGGCTCAAGACTATTGCAAGGCAGAAAACATTTCCACTATTTCCATTTCCAGTCGCAAGGACACAATTTTTCAAGGAACCCTGTCCCCTTTTCACACCGAGTCTAAAAAAGGGACCAAAAACAATCCTAGTTTCTATTGCACAAGGCACACATTAGTGGCTGTGTTGCATCCATCTAGACAGATTCTCTTAGCTAAAGATGTATCAGTTGTACTCAAACTAGTCGAGTGAAACAACAAAGCTAATTTTCAAACCTGTCCTCCAATTAAACTCAAATAGCCTTATGGAGGAAGAAAAAAATCAGTTTGACTAAAAAAAAAGTCAGTATAAAATAATTCATCACATTTAAGTACAATTTATTACAAGGGACCTAAAATAAACTTACTTAAACACTTAAAATGATGTTAGAGATGTACATGCAGAATATAAATCCATAGTCAAGTCGAGATAGTACATGTATTGCTGAAGTTTAATCCTCTGCAGTGAAATGTTTCACATTTCCTCCTCAATAACAAAAAAATTAGGAGGCTATATCCTGTAAGAAAACCAGTATCAGGGCCAATTGCAATAAAAACAATAATTTTGATATGGATAACATCAGGATGGGTCGCAGTGGTAATTCAGAAATGTTCCCACATTACTGTACCTGCCTGGTGCTAATATTTATATATCTCAAAATAATCAATTTTCTTTTGGTGATTTGAATTTTGATTGGTTGGCTCACACGTGATTCATGCTGTCTGACTCACCTTGGGAATTCCAGTTCTGATCTTTTTAAAAATGTTTCCCAACGGAGTCAGAGCCGATTCCATCAGGAGCGTGTGGAACGCCCCACTCACAGGAAGTTGCTTGGTACGCAGGATACGGAAGTCTTTGGCGTTGGTTTTGACAAACTCCAGGGCCTGTGGGGGCAAGAAAATGGCGCATCACGATTGCAATGAGAATACATGGGTACCGTACCTGTTTAAAAATAGTTGAAAATCTCTTTTTCTGACTCTTCAGGGAAGATTTCTCAATGTAACTTTTTAGAATAATAAGTTTGGAAGAAGCCCAAAATTTCAGGCTTGCAGAATTTGTTTACTTTCTGTGATAATGCCAACTTGACAACACGGTTCAAAATCTCTCCTTCAAAGACAGTGAATGTGCTTTCAGTCTATTGTGCCATCCGTATTAGTTATGTCTATACTATGGTGTCACATATCTTCTTGTACCATCTGTATTATCATGTCTATTGTTATTCCATGTAAATATTATATTTACATGGAATAACAATAGACATAATAATACAGAAAGCGCATAGAGCTTGTTAACTACAGGATTATGTGCTATACAAATGCCATTTAATATTATTAAATCCTCCTTCCTAAACCTCCTGTTGGTACCACGCAAAGTCCAACGCCTGCTTTCAAGTGTGCCGCTCCTGACCCCTGATCCCAGGTTTCCATTTAAGGGGACATGACATGAACATTCTCAAAGTCTTTATTTTCAAAGTTTTGAACCAAAGTACATAAGTATTCCAAAGGTCAATGCCAGTTCATTCATGTTGCCAATTTTGTCAAAAACATTCTGGTTGCCATGGGAACAGCCACCACCTTGGAATTTTATACATACATTCTTTTTTTTTACATGTTCTCATTTGAAGAGATCAACCAAATTTGTTTTTTTTGCATTTAGTCATGATTGGGTCATATCTTGTTGATAATTTTTTAAGGACTCTAAGGACCTGTGTTAGTTAACCCTGCCATCCCTCACCTCGGCATGTCCGGCAATCACTTTGCACTCGGGGAAGAGGAAGTTGGCCACCTGGCAGACGGGCTCACGGATGCCGCGCCTCTCCTGGCAGTACTCCTTGGCCGTCTGCATGGCCCCCTTGAGGTCCGAGTCGTGGGCCAGGAACACGCTCAGCATCCCACTGCTCACGCGCTCCGAGGCTCTCTGCATGGACTCGGCCCTCGTCTTGACTACTTCGATGGCTACGGAGTGGAAAAAAGACAAAGCAATGATAAAATTCTATTTGACTGTGTGAGCATGACTGGAGAAAACGAATCGTTACAACAGTTCAGTCAAAGCTCACTGATATAATATATATAATCTCAATCGCTTAAAACATTGGTTGCCAAATGTCTGAGTAAGAAGTGGGTAAATAAAGTAAAGGCTCTTATTTTAATGTAGGGCTACCAAACCCATTTTTTATAAATATATCTGAAAAATGAACAGCCACAAATGGCAATGCGCAGTCACAAAAAGTGAAAATCACATCCTATATCAATATCAACTTAAATTAAAATCTTTACTGGAAGAAGATTGAAAAGAAGAAGAACAACAACAAAAACAACAAGAACAAGAAGGGGAAGAAGACGAGGAGGAAGGAAAGAGAAAGAAATAAGAACAAGATCCCCATCCTGTAGAAAACAGTGAAATCTTACAATTAGCAAAAGTCTAACAGCCCTGCTGATCAGATTAATGTGTATAGCATAAGTAACTGTGTTGACGACCTAATAAGTTCAAAGACCTGGCCAATGGTCTAAAAGTGTAACAGCCCAGCAAAACCAGCAACCCTATGGCATCTTACAGTGAACCAATTCCATCTTTTCCAGTGCTTTTTCATGTTGGGTGCAATCGAAGTTTGTATCAAGATATAGTGATATTGTCATCTTCAGAATACTGTATAAATGAGGCTTTCTTCTTTCTAACTACAACAATTTGCCTTACATTGCTCAATGGCAAGCTAAAGTTACTTTCTTTTAATTGGCAAAACTGTATAAACACATGTATTATCATTGTATCATACCATCTGGAAAAGACAGAACTCCAGAGAAGACCAACGCTGCAAATTCACCCACACTGAATCCTGCAGTCGCAACACAATTTTCAATTGCCTGGAAAAATAAAAAATATGTAATGCAACCATTTTTTAGCACCAGAACAATTAAGGTACTACGTAGGGGACAATAAGGCTGTAAAGAGGGAAGGCTTGGAGGGGTAGGAGAAAATAAAACATATCAACTTTTCCTCATCACATTTGGAATCAGCAATCAGAGTGGAAAGCAGCTTTGACATTGTAAACTGTTCATGAACCTTACTGGACAAGATCACGATGAAGACAATGCAAACAAAGATAAGAATGCTGAATAACATTGAAACAAATGACGTAAAATAAAGTTTAAATAAAAATAAATGAGTAAATAAATATTTAAAACGAAAATTCAGTGGCAAGTACTTCAAGCAATCTTATCTTTAAATTTATCTTCATAATGTGGTGGGTTTAAGTTAGGTTCACTACATATTAAATGTTTTCACATTTCAGACGATTCATGCCTTGTGAAGTAAAGATAAAAGATCATGGATTTTGTCCATATCCCCGCACAATGCAGGCTCACCGACTGTACATCATTTATCCCCCAGCAGACCATTTGATTCTGAAATCCTTTTCAACTCCCTGTTATATGCATCGTACTAGCATTCTGAAAAGATCTTTCTCTGCCAATAGTTGGGTACTCATCTACACCCAAGAGGGGTGAAGCAAAACTGTCCTGGAGTTATTTTCTTCTCTCGGTCAGCAGTCCAATGTCCTAACCACTCAGCCACCGTGCCTCCTACTCCTAACTTAGTGTCAAGTGTCATATCCTCTGGCTTGGCATTGGTGACAAGCCATTACTGCTCTCATTTGTTTGAAGTCAATGAAAGAGAAAGTTTTTAATTGAATAGCCCCCTAATAACAAAGTTGGTGGAACACTTTCTCTATGGGCGAGAAGGTGAGTGCCAACGCAGGCTGATCTAGCCAGCACTAGACTAGACTTACCTGTGGATACTCTTCCCGCAGTTTCTCAAGGGCGGCTATTGATGTGACCATGACAGCAGGCTGACAGTGCACTGTCTTGTCAAGCTCTGATTTTGGGCCATTCACGCAAAGGTGGAACAGATCATAACCCAAAATACTGCTTGCTTCCTCGTATAATTCCTTGACACCCGGAAAATGTATAAGTTTGTTGCCCATGCCGACAAATTGACTGCCTTGACCAGGGAATAACAAGATAGATGTGGAGGCCGGGTCCATGAATAATTTAGAACCCACGTCTTTTGACTTTGTCTGTTTCCTCTCTAATTCTTTGTACCTCATCATATCCGAGGGAAAAGGCTCTGCTTCTGATACGTACTTTGGTCCGACTGACATATCCCTGATGAGGGTTTCCAACTCTTCTTGTGAACCCACAAATTTTGAAGGCCCAGAATTAGCTTTAGGTTCTAAACTATCATATAAATCATCATTATAAGCTGGTCGTGTCTCTTCAGCTTTCAATTTTTCTAAAAATTCTGTCTCCGATATTCCCTGTCTTTTTAGCCGTTTGATTAACCGACGTGGGAGTTTTGTATCTTGCCATGCGCTCAAAGAAATACTGTCAGAGTCGTCAGTCGTGTTCCCTCTTCCTTTGCCACTAGTACAAAGCATCCTTCGACTCTGGCCACTCTGAAAAATCCGAAAGTCATGATGGAAGTGTTGAACAGTAGAAATAGATCTAGAGAAACTTTGAGTTTGTCTTTGAAAGAGTGAACATTTACTCGATGAGGAAGTAAACCTGGATCTGCATCGAGATTTACATGATGATGCATATCTAGATCTAGATCTAGCTCCAACGGCACACTCACTTGTGTGGGGAACGAAATCACATGTGGAACTGAGCCTACACAATGCTACTACCCGACAGGATGAAAACGACCGCATGGCAAACTGAGAGCAGCTCTGCCACCTTTTCGACTTGTGGAACCTCTCGACTCGCGACTTTCCAAAACATCAACACGACCTCGCCGGACGACAGACATTGACGATTTCGAAAGTGAAAGTACGATTCGAAACTAAAAACAAAAGTAGCTTTCTTTAATCTGGAGTGGTCGGCATATATTATCTTCGTATTTTTATAATAAAGGACTGCAGCTGGATTCCTTTTATAATTTTTAACGAATAAACAAAAATGATAAAATTGTTGCACGTCACACATTGCTTTGGATTTGGTAATAGATCTAGGGGAGATTTATTATGTATATATATGATGTGTCTAAAAGCCTCGAATACTAGATCTTTACAATAGTATCAGAATATAGGCCTACTTTTTTATACATTTTTTTTACAAAGTAAGTACAATGTTGCGTGCTCAATAATGTTTTCTAGAATCTAGAAATGCTCTAGATATTTACTAGATCTGTGTCTAAGCTTCAAATACGTGTACCATAATAGTAATAGATTACACTGCGTTTGTCACACCATTTTTCTAGGATGTAGGTCTTGCTCCTAAAGTTTCACGAAAGAACCCGATCTTAAAAGAAACTTACTTTTAAAAGAAAGACAGAATAAGCGTAATGTTATGACCGAGGAAGGATGGGGGAGGTTTGGGATAAGAGAGGGAAATAGAGAGAG
>JAUEKT010258638.1:0-12666 GCA_031762655.1 Doris verrucosa
TCATCATCATCATCATCATCATCATCATCATCATCATCATCATCATCATCATCATCATCATCATCATTATCATCATTCGAAAAATACAAATCAAGATGCAGGTTAAAGAGAAAAATGTTTCAAAATATTCAGTTAAACAAAAGATGTCTTCCATAGATTAAATGTGGCATGGTCAGAAAAAAATAGAACGCTCATTGTGCTAGATATCTGACTATGAAGGAATAGATTAAAAGAGCCTTGTCAAAGAAACCTATTTGCAATATGTCATGACAGTTTGAATGATTTGCGGATTGGATGTCTGTTAAAGATTTATGAAAAGGTATTGATCAAACAAACATAGTTTTTAGATCAATTAAATTCATAGATGAATTAGATAGCCATGAATTAGATAAAGTTGTTATATTTTCATGTTTCAAAAATTTGTTTTTATTCTTCTATTAGCTGCTGAAAAATTGGAGTCAAGAATAGAAGACCGACGTGTGCCTCCATCAAGACAAATGGGCAGTCGCTTAACAAACACGTCTCAGATCGACTCAGTTCTTCCCAACTACAGAGAGAACTTGAAAGGAATGGTTGCTTTTGCCTACATTTGGGGATTTGGTGGCCATTTGCATGACAGGTAGGTACTCTTTCCATTTCTTTCACACAGCTGTGAAAGTTTTCATTTTCCCCCATCATTATTTGACAGTTGAAAATCTGAGAACTTGCCGTATTTAAAGTATTTGAAAGGACTTAAGTTCTCTGAAGTTTTTAATTGTATTGATAATTATGCACAAATAATTTGTTAAGGCCCTCACCAGTACAAGGAAGGTTTTTTTTCTCACAAATATCTTATTTCAGAAGTTTTATGACTATGAAAATATGCCTGTATGTAAAAATGAAGCAATTGACTTATAGAATTGGAGTCTGTCCTTTATCTGTCACAAGAAGCAGACAGTACTAGATTTGCAAGGATAATTTTTCAAACAGAATGCTAGTCTGGTGGCTCTTTTAGAGAAAATGTTTCCTTTTTCTTCCCACCTTAGTCAAGGGAAACAATAGGAGTAAACTTTCTTGTTTCAGCGATTCATCCACAATCATGATGTATTTTCTTTGAGCACAAAAATAACTCCAATTGCTTTACCCCATTCAGGTGTAATTGAATACCTGGCTATAAGCAGAGAACAATTGTGGCAGATTGCTAGCGTATACTGTACGCTCATCAGGGAGTTGAGAAAGACTTTTTTAGAATGAAGTAACCTGCTGTGAGCTTGTGATTGTGCAGGGATATGGACTATAAACTAGGGTTGCACTGTTTGACATGAATTATTTGATTAATCAAATAGTGCCGCTATTCGTTATTCGATCAAATGTGGAACAAAGTAGAACAAACTATTCGATTATTAACTTTTTGTGTACTTTTATAAAACAATCTCAACAAGCTTCCCTTATTCATAATACTTTATATTAAAGAATTTCTATGTTTTAGTTCGTATACTCTTTGATCTTTAAAATTTCTCTTCTACGCAATTTAGACAAGGGAGGTAATTCAATAAATAAAATTCATGTTGGGCTGTGATCAGTCAGTAAATTTTTCTTTGAGGGTGCAATGACATCGCTATTGGGAACTGTTTCCATTAATCAATTAGTTTCACTATTCGTGTTGACTCTGTGTCGAATAGTTGAATCCACTATTCACTGCAACTTTACTATAAACCCGTCTTTATCTTTGACATTAGGTACCGTGACAAGTTCAGCAAGTTTGCCCATGATGCCCTGTACCGTGCCACTCACTCAGTGCGATTGCCGATGTGGGGCCAGGTCTTTGATTACTACTTGGATGAAAGCAGTGCCACCTTCGCCAAATGGAGCGACCGCCAGCAGCCTGATCGCATCAAGAACATCAACGGATTTCTTGTCACACCTGAGGTAAATATGTTTGTCATTGTAATGTATTGATTATAGATCTAGTCCATGAATGAGTGCATAAAGCGATGAGTGCTTAAAATACCTCCAATGTCTTTGGATGAGTGTCAGTTGTGAACTCTTCAATTTTGTACATTACCATTGTTATACTTCCATTATCGCTTTTACCTAATAAACATCCGGACTTAGTGAGATCTACCAGTTGGCAAACAGACATGCTGTATTCCTAGTGCTCCCTTTTTGAATTGTACTTGATTGGGGGTTTAGATAACATCAAACTTAACAGTTATTAAGTTACGTAAGTCCAAATATCTTCCACATTTTCCACAGTAAACGTGAGGAAAAAATAGCTTCCATTGATCCTTGTGATTTACTAGTTTCTTCCAGTCCAACTAGATTGTCATGTTTATCTAAATTAAAATGATGGACGACTGTGATGAACGCCCATTGCCCACACCAGTGTAATAAGTGAATTGCGCAGTATTCGATGAATTCTACACATCAAACTGGTACTGGTCGGTAAATTAAAAACTACCTAAGATTATAGCCTTCAAACAAAATACCCAAAGTGAAGAGAGTTACAATAATAGCAAACACACACCACTCAACTATGACCACATTTTTTGTTGCCTTGTGGGTTCCTCTTCAAAGCATATCTTATTATGCTTGATGGTTCCTTCCATAACAAGTGCCAAACCCCAATTCCAATGTTTTAGTTCTCTGTCATGTTTGATTGATATTTAGTTACAACTTTGCACCCAAGATCTTTGTGATATGATAAGTACCAAATGCTTTTTTTTTGAGGATTTTTTTTCTTGTTGTTTTCCTACGTATTTTTCCAAGATTCCAAGTCATGCTGGAAGGTGGACTTTACATTTGTGAAACAGCCATGCACCTTCTAATGCCACTGATGACACACATTCTCTAGGTTGTCTATGCCCTGCCCCACATTATTGCTCCTCTGAAGTACATGTCTGACTGTTGTTTGTATGTCTTAACGTCTCCACCGTTTGAAATGATCACATGATGTCTCTTTCAGGTTGACTGTTATGCACATCTCTTGGATCTGCTGATGGCCTCACAAAGGCCTGTGCTTCTCTCAGGGGCTCCAGGGGTGGGCAAGTCTTCTATCATTCAGGTGAGTAGAGTAAATTAATGTACCATTATTGTTTGGGTGAGTCATGGAAATTGTCAAGCGTATTTTGAAACACTGATTCTGAGTTCTCTCTATGTTAATTCTTTTGGGTGAAATGTTTTTGAAATGCTGCAGCTGCAGACATGTTTACTTTTTTATCTTGGACATGAGGATATTGGGGTGAGTATCAGAGGAAAATTGATGAAATCAAGGAGATCGCAGACCTACGTTTCACAGTGTGGCAAAAACAAATTAGTTCAATGAAATTGCTATGGGCTTGAATTTGGAGACACAGTGGCTGAGTGGTTAGGGTGTTGGACTGATGACAGAGAGATAAAGGGCTCAAATCCCATCTGCGACCATCATGTATTTTCCTTGAGCAAGAAAATAACTCCAATTTTTCACCCCACTTAGGTGTAGATGCGTGCCCAGCTATAGGTTGAGATAGATCTTGTCAGAATGCTGGTATGATTGGCATAACAGGCTGCTCTGCGGTATGTTTCCCAATGAGTTCAGAAGGAGTTGGGAATGAAATGGCCTGCTGGGGGATAAATGATCTACAGTCAGTGAGCCTGAATTGTACAGGGATTCAGGCTATAAATCCATCTTCATCTTTATTCTTATTTCAGGTACAAGACTTAAGAGGGGTGAGGAAGGGATGCTTTTGTATTAAATGTCCTTTCTACTTGACATTTTATATCAGGTATTAATAAATCTTCAAAGTCAGCAACAATGCAGTATTTTCATTCTATTACATTAAAATTATTGTCATTTATTCTTTTCCTCATTTTAGAATCTGGTATTGCCAAAGCTACCCTCTACACCTGTGACTATGTCTAGAGGGATGACTGGATCCATCTTGCAAGATTTGCTAATGGGCCATGTGCTGGACATACAGAGTAAGAACAACGCCCCAGTGGGGGGTGCCGGATCCAGTGCCAAACAGCCCAAGCAGAAGCATTTGTTCTTCATTGATGATTTGAACATGGCACCCGCTGTTGGAGGTGAGAAGAGTCTTATAGTGAAAGAGATTATTGTCAGTCACCGTGGTCTAGTAGTCAAACACTGGACTTACATATTTGGAGAGGGAGATAGTAAGTTTGAATCCCTTCAGGGACACTGTGACTGTTCTACGGTGACCCTAAGTTTTCGGTTAAATAGCTAAAGACCAATTTTCTTTGGGGATGAAATTAAGTGGGTTTTTTTTCTTCCTTTGCCTTTCCTCTTCTTTCCTAACTTTCTCTTTCTTTTCCTCCACTCTTTTTACTTCTTCTTCCTTTCATTTTCTATTTAATCTTTTGTAGTATTCAAACCAAGTTTTGAATGTCATAAGGTAAATTTCTACCATTCGGTATAACATTTCAGAATACCAATGAATGCATTTGAAAGTGTTTATTTATTATGATTTCAGGCTATCAACCACCTCTGGAGCTCATGCGTCAAATTTTGTCCGAGGGTGGAACTTTTGAAAGGCACCGACAGGAATTCCAGAAAACTGAAGAGGCTGCCTTCATTGCTGCAGCGACTTTACCCTCTTCACCTGGTACTCATGCTTTTTGAGATTCGGCTCTTTACACTCTCATTTCTTTTTATGTTATTGTCGTCATCATTTTTATTTCCATCCAAAGAAGAAGGGTCATCAATGTGAATAGTTACTATCCCAATTATTAAGATCTGGCATTATCATTTTAGAAAAAAGACACCTTCGATGCCATTTTCCTTCTGATTTAAAATAAAAACTAAGGGAGGAACACATGGAAAAATATGGCAATATTAACCAAAACGTTTTATAGAAATCAAAATAAGCTTCAGGTATTTGGGCTGTAATGGATTTAAAGAAATTCTTTTACATTTGCAGGTTAAAGAAGGACACTCTAAACAAACTATCAGTACTACATTTGTGGTGGGAATCATGGCAGAAGTAGTCTGTCATGAACGAAGTCCCACTTTGCAATCATAAAATTGAATCTAGTAAAGTAAGGTTTCTCCTAGACCTCGTCAGTCCAAAGAGCCAGGGTGGTACATGATCATCCCCTGGACAGGTCGCTTATCTGTTGTAGGTTTTACTCCCCAGCCCTTGCTGGTACTCATTTACAGCTGAGTTGAGTGAAGCAATTGGATCAATTTTTCTTAATCAAGGAAAAAATATGATGGGTGCTGATGAGATTCAAACCTCGTACCTCTTGATCAGCAGTCTGATACCTTAACCGCTCGACCACCATGCCTCCCTAATCTAGTGAAGTACTCTGTTTAAAAAGCTATTTGAATTCTTTCCTCAGGTACTGGCCTTGGAAGTGCTTGCCATGTGATGTCATCGCGACTTACTCGGCACTTTGTCAACTTGAACATGTTCGCACCCTCTGGTGAAGCTCTGATAACAATGTTCTCAAGGCCCTTACAAACTTGGCTAGAAGAGTTCCCCACCTTTTCCGTTGAGCATCACTATGAGTTTGCTAAGGTGAGCAAGTCTAATTGTAGAGTGGGATGAGACTGTTAGCTTGCTTGAGATGAACTCTAAGTCAGTAAGAATGTATTAAAGTCATGACACAAGGAAAAGGCTTTTCAAGGAAGATGAAATGCCAATTGTTATGATATTTTTTTATTGTGAACTATGGTTTTCAAACAAAAATTAGAAATTGTGGTTGGCACTTACCGTGACAATTATCATCATGGGAAATGTACGGTAAATTTCAAAATAAAAGATATGCTTTTAAATAGGAGGTTCTAATTCAGATAAATCTTTTTTCAATTGCTCTAAATATACATACGTACCCATTTATGCATAAGATATTTTTTTTAAGTTCTATAACAGTGCAGTGCTTGCAAATGTTTATCATTTGATTTTTTTCTTTTTGATTAATTAAATCAAGTAATAAGATCCTCCATGTGGAAGCTGCAAACTTCAGAGAATCCCTCAGCCATAAGAAAGAAACTTTTGCTGTGTTTATTCATTTTGGCCCCCTAAGGTTAAAATGTAGAAGATCACATTGCTTAAGCTACCCCATTGTCATAAAAATGAAATCAGCTTCAGTTGTTCAGTTTTCAGGATCACAATCCTATCATCTTAACCCTCACCTCCCCTCCTGCCCCAACCTACATAGTTGAAAATTGAAAGAAAATTTTACTTATTTTCTCCTTTCTTTCAGGCAATGTCGCAGGCTATGCTGGAAATGTATCAGTGTGTGAAGGATAGACTTCGGCCCAGTCCAGCCCAAGCTCACTACATTTTCTCTCTTCATGATTTGTCGAGGATTGTTCAGGGCATCATGCTGATGTCCCCTAGAACCCGCATAAAGAAAGCAAAAGTAAAGAGGAAGGAAGGTGAGAAAAGGGAAAAGGATTTGGGTAATTTCATTAGGAGCCAATGTGGTGTAATTTTGACACACCGCTAAAAAGGGATAAAGTGGTCAAACATGCTTTCCATCTGTGTATGACATTTGAAGTTATAAAATATGTTTCCTTAATTGTTAATACTGTTTCTTTTCTGTAGTAGGATATATGTAAAATTATTGGAAAAGCTTCCCAGTATTTATAAGTGTCATACTCTTTGAAACTAACATACCGGTATTTATAATTATTCTCAAGGATTTTATCTAAAGGGAAATATGCATTTTTAGATTATTAAAGATCGTTCTTGTCTACAAGATTTTACATATCTGAATTATTTCTACTTTGCATGAAAGGTGAAAATATAAAATGTGTTGAATCATTTATACTTTCAGCTGAAAAAAAAGGCAAGCCAGGAGAAAAAGGCAGCTCAGCTCCCATGATGAAAGTTATTGCTCAACTTTGGTGCCATGAAGTTTCAAGAAGCTTTGGAGATAGAATCATTTCCTCCGAAGGTATTTCTCCAAGCCTCTCGATTTGCCGTGTATCACTATGCATTTAGCTGAAATGTGTTCTTTTTTTATCTCTGAATCTGTTTTCATCTCCGTCTAAAACTTTACTTTCTTCTCTTTATCTCTGTCCAATTTGTTTTACACGCTTATCTTCTATCAAGTGCTGTGACACAATGTGCTGACACCTGAGAAAGCCAAAGAATTTTGTCTTCTGTCTTCTTTCTGACCTCTTCCCTCGTCCAAGCTTGTTGCTTTATTTCTCTCTAAACAGTCTTATTATCTTTCCATTGGCTGGCCTTATCTTCTCTGTTGTTGTGATATCCAGTTAAGGGTGACTTTTGGGATTTCAGTAGGTTTCATTCTGCATTTATGGCCTAACTATTTCCATCTGCATATTTTTATCGGTATGATAAGTGGCTCCATGATTTGATGATATAAATGTGCTGCCAAATGCTTTGAGATAAAGCCCATTTAATTCAATTAATAACTTTGGTCTCCTAATTGTATTTCCTATTCTTTTTTGTGAATTCATCAAGATCAAACATGGTTCAGCCATTGCATGGAAGACTTAGTGGTGAAGCACTTTTGCACAGCCCGAGACGAAATTCAGTTAGACATGAGTTCTATTGCTGAGGAGCCAGCTACTCAGATGGTAAGTTAACAGTGTTCTTATTTTTAAAAATAGAATTTAATGCTTCTTACGATTGAGCTTGGATTATTAAAAGGAATAAAAATACCTACTTTGGCCTTTCCACGAACTTCAAAATAGATTTAAAAAAACATGATTTATTTCTTGTTTTATGCAAATGAATAAATTCACATAAGCTGTTTGATATTCATATTACTTGAGTGCACATATTGAGTGTGAATTATTAAATACGAATTCATTCTAAGCAAGATATTGATTTGAATGAGAGCATAATCACAGTGATTGTTACATGTAGGGAAATATAAGGTCACCATTTTGTATTTGATTTAGTCTCTCTGATGATAAATGTACATTGTCCCATATAGCGTTAATTACATCTGATAATAATGGACATTATGTCAGGTACAATGGCATGTCTGGTTATAAATTCTATTGTTAACAAGAATATAAAAATGCCCCCAATTTTGGGATTGACAGACTCAAAATAATACCACTATATCATAAACAATTGAATTCTATAATTCTTCAAAATTTCATGATGAAGATTCTTGAGATACCACAATAATGAAAATATAAATTATTGAACATTTTCTATTTTTTGATAGCTCAACTCATGAGTTTAAATAAATTCAACAAGTAATTTATAACAAACAATGATTTTGACATTTTTTCAAATGCAGAAAACAACTACCCAGCGCTCTCGCATGGTCTCTCCACCACCAAACATAGTGACTCCTTATGAAGATGAAGATCCAGAAACTGATAAGGAAAAAACTGATGAAGAGATGGACAAGCTAGATTTGCCAGTCTCAGGGCGAGAAACGGCAAGATCAACTCCCTTGAAGGACGAAAACTCGCCTGCTGAGAGTTCTAGTCGGCTGGGCACTCAGTCTGTTACAACTCTACGCAGGTATAAAAATCAATGGAATTCACTTTTAAATTCAATCTAAACATTTCTTATGTTGTGATATAGTAGTGCATACAATATCAAGAGATAATCATGAACATGAATAAATAAGATGATAACTATTAAGCCGTTGCACATTTTTAAAGGACCTTACGATACAAAAGCATGATGATATGAAAAAGAAAATGTCATAACATTATATTCATAAATGCTTTGAATAGGGCATAAAGTTTAAAGCGATTAATTGCACTGTCAAGGTGTACAACAATTCACCATAATAGAACGTATTTGTCACTCTAGCATTTGTACTTTACATTTGTGTTATTGCTTTGTGTAATTGACCTGAAGCTGGAGAAAGAGACATGTTCTTAAATTTCCAAGCTTAAAACAGAAAGAGACATAATCTTAAATTTCCAAGAATATAGTTAATTTATTGCTTTTGTTACTTTTTTGTGTAAGGGCTGCAAATTTATCACAGCGAACTTTGTTTTTCCTTTCCTTCATGTTCCAGCGAATTTTGATAAAGGCGGCATTGACTGAAATTGGCAATAGCGTATTTCTGAATTCAATTAATAACAGCGCACTAAAACTCAAAACTTCCATTTCCAGCTCTGCGCAAACAGAATCAAGATCTGCACGGACTGGTGTAACATCAGTGCAAACAGCAACCACAGAAGCCGGTAATCAGACTTTCACCACATCAGATTCCCCATCTGATCTCAACAGTCAGCTGGAAAAGAGCATGATGTCAACAACGACAGGGAGAGACACTGATTTTGGTATGTTGAAGGAAATAATTTGTCTAGTTCTAAGAGTCTATAGCAATTGTATTACACATGAGAAAGAAACAAAGTCTTTTAATCCCTTTTATTAAATTCTTGCGTATTGTTGCCCGGAATTACTACTGCCTTAAGTCAAAATTGAGAAATGATAACTTACTGCAGTAGTGTTTCCAGGTGACGATATGTCGTATTGCAGGAGTATCTAATTACTTTTCAAACTCTGTGAGAAACTTAAAAAAAGTATGCATTTCTTTAAAGACATTTCCAATTGGTTGCTTTTGAAACAAGGATAATGCTGTAACTTCTTAGGTCATGGAAGAAATAATATTTTTCTTTAATCCTGCTTAAAGATGCTGAAATATTTAAAAAGTAGATTAAGCAAAGATTTTTATGTAGTATAAATGCAAGGTTGTTTTTATGATAGAAAAAGTGTTAGAGTAAGCTTGATTAGAGTCTTAAGGTCAGTACGAAAACTACTTGCTTAAGACTCGTTGATGTATGTTGCAGGTGATATCAAAGAAGGTGACGGAGACACAGAATATGATGATGGAGCTACCACAGCCATGGAAGAAAAGACGACCACCGGCAAGGATTCAGATGAGTCAGATGAGTCAGACTCCTCTGAGTCAAGTTCTGATACTGAAACATCATCTGAATCTGAAATGGGTGGCAGTACGAGTGGTGAGTGCAATCATAACGTTTTGTTCAAGAAGCAAGATTTTCTTTCTTATTTTGTTAAACTTTCATTTTGTAGCACCTAATTTCTGCTTATTAATGTGCGACATTTAAAAATAAATTTTTTGGGGTAAGTTGTTATAGTTTGTTGGCTGCATGAAAACAGGTCTATCAACAAATTCATGAAGCCAAGATAATATCGAGATTAACTATTTTATTATTTTTAACTTTCATTTCTCTCTTATCCCACTGCTGATTTGTATCCTCTTTGTTTGAAATTGAGTCTTTGTAGTGGTTTTAGACATTATTGATAAAGGTTTGAGGTTTTAAATGTTCAACAGTGATAAACTCTGGAGATTTTTTTATTACAAAATAGTGTTCTGTCCAATTGCACTTGACATTAATTTGGAATAAGTGTAATGCCTGTGTTTGATAGATCGCTCAAAAGCAGTATAGGTAGATTTCAATGTAGGATGTTATAAGCTTTCTAATAAACACTATATGTGTAATTTTGTCAACCAGACTACGAAGACAATGGGGTTTGATAGTCACGAGATGGTCAGGTGCCAGATGATTAAAGGTGCCAGTCATTGCATGATATACTGTCCTATCATCACAAGGCAGTATACTGTGCGGCAAATCGTTCATAGCAAGTGATAAGCAAAACAGCATGAGACAATAATTCGTGATGTAGAGTGAAATTTTAAAAATCTGATCATGTGAAATAAAGTCTCTCATTCGGCTTGGATAGTAGAAAAACTGAATTTTGTAATTTTTTGACTAATGCCAATTCATCATGCAGCCAACAAAATGTCTTTAAATCTTTTTTTTTTTTTGTGAGACATGATTCATTCAGTTCATTCTCTTATTAAAATCATTGCTTGCTATTTATTTTAAATTCTAGTTTTATTTTCATTTTTTCATTCCACTTTCATCTTGTTTATAATATTTACTTTTGGTTTTTAAATTGACAAATTCTTGCATCTCATAACTAGTATTTAGCGCCTTTTTTACTGTCTTAATTTTTGACCATTGATGGGTGAATAAATGTGGTACTTGTTTGATGTTTATCTGTTGAATGAATGAATATAATATATATATATATATACACACTTACACTTTTATTAAAATTAAACAGAACTAGGAGATCTGATTGCTGTCAAAGCTGCCCTTGATGCAGTTGGTCAAGGTCATGGTGCCATGGGTAAATGATTATCTCCCATTCCTCACCTCTCTTCTGAGTAAAAAACACATTTGCTCCCTTAGCAAGACTTTCGTGTTTGGTTTTGTTTCACTTGATTGTGTGGTGTTCAGTGACAACTTGAATCTTGATCAAAGTTTGTGATTCTTTCAACGTCTTTGTTGGGTTTTTAGTCTCCTCATCCTAAATCATTTTCTTGACTTGCTTTCCCTTCGTTTTCTTTTCCAGTTTTGTATCTTGAGAAAGTTAATTTCTTAAGAATAACATTTCTTTGAATAGTTAAAGAAACTGAGGAAGTTTATTTTTTCATTTTCCATATGACAGGATCTTGGTTTGGGGCTGTTTTATCATTGTCTTATGTATGCTTCTTGATT
The DNA here is from genome assembly GCA_031762655.1 of Doris verrucosa. NCBI lineage: Eukaryota > Metazoa > Mollusca > Gastropoda > Nudibranchia > Dorididae > Doris > Doris verrucosa. The sequence goes on from JAUEKT010258638.1 coordinate 11,468, forward strand.
GCAATAATCCTTCAAAAGCATTTAGAATTTAAATTGTATCTGAAAGAACCTGCACATCTTCCATTGAAGTCACATATTACAGATAATATAGATAAAACATACAGCATGTTTTAAGAATCCATTGACATCAATTTACATTTTCTTTCTTAGGAATTAAAAGTTTTTTGTTGTTTTTTTGTTTTAAAAAAAAGGAATTGAAATTTTGTTTTGGTTGACACCTGTACTTCATGGCCTCTAAATGGCATTAGATAATAAATGTTTATGAGCTTGTTTCTGATGTCTTTCTCCTTATGAAGGCATCTGAAATTTAAGTTTTTACCTTGAAGTTTGTCTTCTATTATCTATTTGAAATAAATGTCATTGCTTTGATGTTAAAGTTGTTAAAATAGATGTACATTCTTTCTGTGAAAACTTTTCCAACAAAACTAACCGCATCTTTTTTGATATGTTAATGTTGAGAATGTTTTCACTTCATTTGATTTACCTTCTACATTTTATCATCACCTTTGACAAATCTGGTTTATATAACTAAGATTATTTTTCAATAATTCTATGATGTTGTGATTGTCATTCTCCGGTGGGTTTCTTTTCTTGATCAGCATTGTGTCTTGATGAATGAAATATTATGTATCTCAAAAACTGATTTTTCAGACAAAAATAAGAAAAAGAAAGCACGAAAAGGGGCTGGTGAGTCGAACCTCAGGGTTATCTTAGGAGTAAACATCAAAGGGAGCGTTCACATATTATGTCATCGTTTAGAGGGGGAGTGGGGGGAGGGGGGTCTACCCAATGATGACAAGTGTTAACATGGGACATGTCGTCAAAAAAAAGTTAGTAGTGAGCAGGAAACTCAACTAAAGATTAAAAAAAAGAAAAAGGAAGTAAAAAAGTAGGAAATTGATACTGAAGAAAAGCTATCTCGAACAAACTCCTTAGTTAAAAGCCTATAAAAATTAAGGAAAGAATAAAAAAGCAGTTTCAAAATCTTAAAGATGAACATCCAGATATTTCAAGCAAATTTAAAAACTTAGAACCGCCTCCGAAAGTAAGAAAGTATGCGATGTAGAAAGCCTTGCCAAACCTCTGCCTAACTACATTGTCTTTATTGGTATTAGAATCATCCACCAATGACATGAGGAGTGATATTTTGAACTCAGTGAAATCTCTAGATGATATGAAAACTTGTCTGGATAAGAAAG